>PISX010005378.1:0-108513 GCA_004024625.1 Mellivora capensis | reverse complement strand
TCTTAATCTCACAAAACAAACTGAGGGTTGCTGGGGGGAGGGGGTTGGGAAAGGGGGGTTGGGGTAATGGACATTGGGGAGGGTATGTGCTATGGTTAGTGCTGTGAAGTGTGTAAACCTGGCGATTCACAGACATGAACCCCTGGGGATAAAAATATGTTTATAAAAAATAAAAATTAAAAAAAAAAAATGTTAAAAAAAAATAAAAAATAAATGAGGGACTAACCTAAAAAAAAAAAAAAAAAGGAAAGGGTTTCTTTTTAGTATGTTGAAGGTATTCTAAAATTGATTGTGGTGATAGTTCAATAGCTTCAGGAATTACACTAAAAACCATTGAATTGTACACTTTAAATAAGTGAATTGTATAGTATGTGGTTTATATTTCAATGGAACTATTATACACAAAACTCAAGAATGTTCATAGTATTTTTATTCTTAATAGTCCCCAGTTAGAAACACCCAAAAATCTATCAGTGGAAGAAAAGATAACCTTGTTGTGATACATTCCTACCATGTAACATTATTCTGGAATTTAAATTTTGAGAAATTTAAATTTAAATTTCAAATTTTAAAATTTAAATTTTAAAAAAGAACAGATTACTGATTCTCACGAGTATCATAATGAGTCACAAAATATACTGGGCAAAAAAGCCAGGCATGTAAAGCTACATAGTGTATGCTTTCATTTAGTTTAAGAACAGGCAAAATAATACAGTTATGATAGCTTCTGCAAAGGCATGGGTGGTATTGATAGGAAGGGGTTGAAATAACTTGCTGAGATAATGGAAATGTTCTGTATCTTGATTGAGGATTACATAGAGGTAAATATTTTTTAAGCTTATCAGATTTTTACTTGAGATTGTGGTGGTTTGCAATGTGTGAGATACACCTTTAATGGCCATGCTGCCTGGAAGCTAGCATTACAGCAACTACTTTAGGATCAGAGACATGGCTTCAGGTTTGAATGAATAAGTAGGATTGAGTTCCATTATGTGGTGTAGTACCTTCAGGGAGCTTTCTGTCACTGAAAAGATTGAAAAATTCTGTCCATTGGCCTTGAGCAGAGAAATAAGAAGGACCTTAGCAATCTAACCTTAGTCCTTAGATTTTTCTTAAACTACTTAAAAAAAAATCAGTGCCCCATATCTTTACCATGCGTAGGTATGGGGTCTGAATATATGTTGTATTTTTGGTCCATAATCTCAATGTAAGGAATTAACAAACTATACCAGGAACTAGCATAAACCAACACTAAATGAAAGTGTTTTAGGAGTTAGACAATAACCCTTCCTGAATCTGTACTTATAAACCATCCTAGGAAACTTAACCACCTTAACAGGGCATTGTTACAGCAAATGAGAGGAAGATCAGTTTAAGGTTTGGAAATAGTATTATAGTCTAAAATAGAGAGTTAAAAGAAGGCGTAGAAAGCAGAATGAAAGAAGTTAAAAAAAAGATAGGTATGATGGTAAGTCCTAAAATAGTCACAAATACAAAATTACCCATATCCAAATGTCATTGCCACAGTTTATTAGACAAAAGAGTGCAGTGGCTGTAGTAATGTCAAGCGATTTCTTCAAACTGCTTACTAATTTAGTATATTTAATATCCTAAACTTTTACATAGAACACTTTAATACCATAATCTCCTTAAAATTATTTCTGACTGGCAGATTATCAAGATAGCCTGAAAGTCTTGTGATAACTTTTTAAAATTACAATTTGGTTAGAGTATAAATAGAACTTTCCAGGCTTTTTTTTTTTTTTCCCCTCAAATGGTCCCCCTCAACTGATACCTACCTCCTGGCACCACCAACTAAATAGGCTAGTCTGAGCCTAACTAAGCATTCTTTCTTCAAGTAGCCCATCAAAGATGGTGGAGTGGATTATTGATAATGGGCATAGAATATTTTTACTGAGATGTTCTTCAACTAAGAAATGATGGATAACTTGATATTTGTCTCTTTTTGAAATACTGAACATTTGCAGCTATGTGCTTTCCACACTGGATGAATGAGATAGTGTTTTATTAGTTTACCTTTTCAGTATTGGATATGAAAATAATTTTCAAATCTATTTTATTTTTAAAAATCTGCTATTTATAAGTATCTTATTATCTGATATAAGATTCCATCTCCTTAGCTAAAATGTGGATGCTTGTTCTCTGGATCCAGTAATCTAGTTTAAGGAATTATAGTTAGACTAAACCCTGCTTTGCAAACCTCTTTGAACTACTCTGCCTCTATTTAACTTTTTAAATGATTCTGCATTGAGAACTATTCATAGATAGTATCTCATTCCTAATTATACAGTAATTATGCACTAATGAAACTTGATTCATTGTGTTGCTCACTTTGTCTCTATTGTCCCTATTGTTTTTTAAAGGCACACCTACACAAATTTGAACTAAACGTCCTAACTCTAGAGATGTTCTTTGAGTAAATGATACTAAACACCCTCCCCCCACCCCTGCAAAAAACCTGGAGATGCTTTTAATCCATCTATTACTAATATTAATGGTACTGACCTCCCCCCAGCCTCCTTTATTGTTAGAGTGACTCACTGTTTCAGTAGCACTAATCTGGGGCTTTGGTCCTTACTTGAATATGCTCTCTTCCCTTTCCCACAAGTAGTTGATTTTGTCTCACTTGACTAAGTGGTGGTGAGGTACATTTTCCAACTCTCTTTTCAGATTTATAAATATCTAAAGTGCTGCTGGGTTTCCCTGCTCTATGGTGCTTTTCTTCCTGCTCTTTAAACATTGACACACTTGTTGGAATTCCTACAAGTGTGGTTAATTGCAAGATTTGTGAAAGAATTATTTAACTTTTGGTAAATTGTTTTGGGTATATTTTTCTTTGGGGTTCCATCATTGTTCCTTGCATTGTTGCCAACTATATGCTAATTATATTTCAGACCTGATAAAAATGGACCTATTTAAAAAAATAAACATACAAATTATTTTGAAATTTCCCTAATGTTTTAAATTAGAAATTTTTAGTATGATATTAATTCACAACACTTTCAGTACTGAAAGGAATACTTTGAATACCTAAAAAAGACCTTTATATTTTCCTTTTATTTTTGTGTAATTTCCTCAAATCAATTTAGAAAATTTATTCACATTTAACGCATATTACTTGATACATTTTTAAAAATGTATTCTTAAGATAGTTGGCAGCATTGTCCTTGATTCTCTATTGGTTTGGGCTTATATAATATCTTTTTTTTTTTTCCATTTTTTTGTTTTTCTTTTGCTTCCTAAGGACATGATGATACAGCGCCATGTGCAATTTTGAAAAGTATGGATAGTTTTAGCTTTCTCCAACACCCAGTCCACCAGAGGAGCTTAGAGATTCTGCAGAGGTGCAAGGAAGAGAAGTACAGTAAGGCTGCAAATCCTGATAAACTCTGTGTCATCACGTATCTGTTTGGAAATGGAAACCAAGAGCATTCTGCACCAGGGTGGGACATAAATTGCTTTGACAATGTGACCTCCATAATCCTTTGGCCAGTCTCAGGATACTTCCATTGATTGAGACTTTATTTCTTCTTTCCTTTGAAAAAGTTGATATACCTCTTCTTTGAACTTGGATGACTATTTGTCTGTGATCCTTGAGTTGTTAATTATACTTGGTTTTAGAGTCTGAATTGGTTTCCAGTTTTGTCTTTAAAGTAGCTGAGTGATGGTTACAAATGGAGTAATGATTTTTTTTCTGCTAATTTTTTAAAAAAAGCTTTATTGAAATCTAATTGAGGTAAAATCACATGCAAAAGCATAGAGTTTGGTAAGTTTTAACATATATATGCACTTGTGAAATCATTAGCACAGTCTAGTTAATTACTATATCCGACAGTGCCAAAAGTTTCCTCTGCCCCTTTGTAATTTCAGCTGATTTTATGCTTGTTTATGCTTGAATTTGAACATCAGCAGTGTTGCTTTTGTGTATCATTGTTTAATCCACTTCGTTTGATTGCAGTTCTATCAGACCTTTCTGTCTCCGGTTTGGAGCAAAGCCACCACATTAATGTTCTGGCTTAAAAAAGAATGAGAATCATGATGAATATTCTTTTTTAATTTTTTTTTTATAAAATTAGTGTGAAAAGATGCCCTTGGTCTCCATTTCCTCCTATTTGTTATACTCATTCTGAATGAAAATGGGTTCTTTTGCCTATTGTGGGATTATAGTTTCTTGGCAATTGCTATAGTGAGGATGAAGAGATCTTTTAAAATACTCGAAGCCCAACTCAGCAATTTGCAAATAATAGACTTAAATTACTTACATATTCTGAGCTTTTTACAAATCACCATAGATTTACTTTATTAATTTCACAGTTTTGTGATTGAAATTCCATGAAATTTTAGGATCCAATTATCAGTGAAAGGAGAATGTAAGTAGAATTTCTAAAAGCAATGTTGTGGGTTCTTCAGTTCTGCTATCACTGTTTTGGTATAAGAAAATGTGTAATGCATTTTGAAAAATACTATTAAAAATGTTTTCTTAGAAAGAACAATGGTAAGTATTTCATTTTAAAAAGAACATCGTGTTACTATTATTGCTGTTTCTAAAAGGTATACAGTAAGTCTTCATTTCAGTTACCTATCTTCCTCTTCTAAATCTTTTAATCCATGGGACATTATGTAAAAGAGCTTACAGATCTTTTGGGGGAGTTTAAATTAATTATTTTTTACTTTTAAATAGTGGCAAGTAGTTTATTTGTTTTGTTGATTTTCATGACCCTCAGTCCATCCCAGCTTAGTAGATATGGGTTCAGAATAGGAGGGCACCATGTACAGCATACGCTGCATGAGGAATTTTTTTAAAAAGCTTTTATTTATTTACTTGACAGAGAGAAAGACAGCAAGAGAGGGAACACAGCAGGGGGAGTGGGAGAGAGAAAAGCAGACTTCCCACTGAGCAGGGAGCCCAATGTGGGACTCTATCCCCGGACTCTGGGATCATGACCTGAGCTGAAGGCAGATGCTTAAGTACTGAGCCACCCAGGTGCCCCTGCATGAGGAAATGATATATTTATCTATATTTACATGCAAATTTATGGAAGTTGGAGCTTTTTCATTACTTTAGGTAGTTTATTCCATTTCCTATATAGTACTACCAGTAATTAAAATTTTATAATATATAAAATTACAAATTCAAGACTAGGAGACTGTTTTTAAAAATACAGGGAACAGAGGGCTCCTGGGTGGCTCAGTGGGTTAAGCCTCTGCCTTCAGCTCAGGTCATGATCTCGGGGTCCTGGGATTGAGGCCCGCATCAGGCTCTCTGCTCAGCAGGGAGCCTGCTTCTCCCTCTCTCTGCCTACTTGTGATCTCTCTCTCTGTGTCAAAATAAATAAATAAAATCTTGAAAAAAAAATACAGGGAACTACCAGCTTTAGGTAATGGATAATTGGCAAGGTGAATGAACCCTTCCACAGGTAACAATGATAAGACCTGGAAAAAATTTTAAAATAACAAAATGATTTGAAAGCACTGGAAAAAGACAAAAGAACAACAACAAAAACCCCACTGAAAGACCAAAAAGAAGCAGAAACCAGAGGAGAGTTTATTCTTTGAAGTAAGTAAAGCAGTAGATAAGAATTGTGAATCTGTGGCTTTTTAAACAAGTTGCTCCCCAACTCCCATGGCCCCAGAGACAACTGACCACAACCATACTGACTTGAGGTATCAGAGAACAAAAGTTGAGGATTGGCAAAACAACTTGGAATTTAGGAGGAAAATCCTGGAACTGAGTAAGCTGACAAAGGGCTAAAACACAAAGTTAGAGTATAAATTCTGCCAACCATACCTGGCTAACAGCTGTGAGTACTCAGGGAAGCTGGTAAAGCAGTGCGAACCAAATAGGAGATGGCCTTTGAAAGATAAAACTGCAGTAGGTGAGATTTGCAAGTTTGCTTCTTTTATGACAGAGGGCCTTTTGTATCTCCATAGCTCCTGTGAGAGAAATGCTGAAGTCTTGCTATCTTAGTTCCATAAATAGAGGGGAGAGAGAAAGAGGCAGAAAAATATTTGAAGAAATAGTGGCCAAAAACATTTCATGTTTGATTAAAAAAAAAAAAACAAACAAACTGACTTAGAGATCCAAGAAGATTTGTGACTTCCTAGTAGAATAAATAAAAAAGAAAACCATTATTAGGCACATTGTTTGCCAAATGTCAGAGATAAAGAGAAAATCTTGAAAGCAGCCAAAAGAAAATATGGCACATTCAATACAGGGGAATAATGATATGATTAACACCTGACTTATTAAAGCAGTAGAGATGGAAAGATATCCAAAAATCATAATTAAAATCTTCCCCCCCCAAACAAACAAAACACTGCCCTCCCCAACCCCCCCAACAGAACTCAATTTTCAGGCAAAATTTCTGTTTGTTTTTTTTTAAAGATTTTATTTATTTGACAGATAGATCACAGGTAGGCAGAGAGGCAGGCAGAGAGATAGGGGGAAGCAGGCTCCCTGCTGAGCAGAGATTCCGGATGCGGGGCTCAATCCAAGGACCCTGGGATCATGACCTGAGCCAAAGGCAGAGGCTCTAACCCACTGAGCCACACATGCGCCCCCAAATTTCTGTATTTCTAGTTTGGGTCCAGACAAGTTAATTACCTGTTAGAAGAAAAATCAACAGTTTCCAGAAAAATGTAACAGAATTTAGTGTTGCTACAATGTCTAACTATTAGCAAGGATATTCTTTAAAAATGAACCTGAAATAAAGATGTTCTCAGATGAAAGGAATCTGAGAGAATTTGTCACCATAATTTATATTCTTTAAGAAATGATAATGGAAATTTTGTTTTTTAATCAGAAGTTCAACTTTATTTTTTTATTTAATTTTTTTTTAGAGAGGGAGAAGGTGTATGAGCAGTAGCGGGAGGGGCAGAGGGAGAGAGAGAAAGAGTGACTCTTAAGCAGGCTCCACACTTAGCACTACGCCCATCCATCACATGACCCTGAGATCATGACCTGAGCCGAAATCAAGATTCGAATGCTTAACTGATGAGCCACCCAGGCACCTTGATAGTAGAAGTTCTTTAAGCTAAAGGCTAAAATTACCATCAGGTGGTAACTTGGATGAATAGTAAGTGCTGGTACACTTTTCTGCAAAAAGCCAGGTAGTAAATATTTTAGGCTTTGTGGGTTTTATGGTCTCTGTTGAAACATCTCCATTCTACTGTGAAAGGAGCCTAGAGAATACATAAATAAATAAGCATGGCTGTGTTCCAATAAAACTTTGTAACGGACACTCACTTGCTAGCTCTCTCTTGGATCACTGTTTCTGAGAAAAGTAAGCTGCCATTTGAGTAGCCCTGCTGAGAATTCCTCTGAAGCCTGTAGTCAGCAATGAGGAACTGATTCTTTCCACTAACTATGTGAGTGACCTCGAAAGCAAATCCTTCAGTTCCATTCTAGTCTTGAGATGACCACAGTTTTGGCCAACAGGTTGACTATAACCTCATGATAGACCTTATCTCAACCACCCAGCTAAGCAGTTGAAACCTGTTTCTGTAGAAACTCTGTGATTATGAGAACTGTCATTTTTAAGTGCTAGGTTTTGAAGTGCTTTAATATGTGATGGATAATAATATAACATACCATAACAGGAAATACTTAGGGATAATTTTTATTTTATTTTATTCTATTTTATTTATTAATTTTGGCAGGGGCCAGAGGGAGAGAGAGAGAATCTTAAGAGGGAGAGAGAGAATCTTAAACAGTCTGATGCGAGGCTCCATCTCACAACCCTGAGATCATGATCTGATGACCTGAGCCGAAATCAGAAGTCATATGCTTAACTGACCTAGCCACCTACATGCCTCACGTAGGGATAACGTTAATGAAATACGTGTTAGACCTGTATACAACTAAGAGGAATTGAAGAATACCTAAATAAATGAAGAGATTTTTTGGTAGAAATTCACAAGCTAATAACTAAGATTTACATAGAAATATAGAATAGGATAACAAAACAATTTTGAAAAAGAACAAAGTTAGAGAACTTACATGATTTCAAGACTAAAATAATCATGACATTGTTCTTAGTATAAAGACAAAGAGATCAATAGAATCAAATAAAAATCCAGGAAAAGATCTGTACATATTGGTCAACTGATTTTCCACAAAGGTGCTAAGATAATCTATTGGGGTTGAGTATAGTCTTTTAAACAATTGACATTGGAATAGCTTATATAAGAAGAGGACTTAAATATATAAGAAGAGGACTTTGACCTTATTTTATCCATAAGATTGAACTCGAAGTGGACCAAATAGCTCTTTCTAAAAAGTAAAACTAAAAACAAAAAAGTAAAACTATTTAATTTGTAGAAGAAAACCTGAGAGAAAATCTTTGTAATCTTGGGACAGGCAAAGATTTCTTAGATGGGATGTAAGAGCATGAACTGTTTAAAAACAAAAGGATAAGTTGAGTTCACCAAAATTGAAAATTTCTGCTTTAAAAAACATCTTGCTAAGAAAACTAAAAGCATACCACACCCTAGGAAACAAAACTTGTGTGATACCGATAACTGATAATGGACTTGAAAACAATATTTTAAGAACTCCTATAGTTAATAAGATAAGCAGTTCAGTTAAAAATAACTTAAAGAGGGTGCCTGTGTGGCTCAGTTGGTTAAGCCACTGCCTTTGGCTGAGGTCATGATCCCAGAGCCCCAGGATCGAGTCTCACATCAGGCTCTCAGCTCCATGGGGAGTCTGCTTCTCCCTCTGACCTTCTCCCCTCTCATGCTCTCTCTCAAATAAATAAGATCTTTAAAAAAAAAAATAGCCTAAAGATTTAAACACATGGTTCATTTTTTTTTTTTAAGATTTTATTTATTTATGGGGCACCTGGGTGGCTCAGAGGGTTAAGCCTCTGCCTTCAGCTCAGGTCATGATCTCAGGGTCCTGGGATCAAGCCCCACATCGGGCTCTCTGTTCAGCGGGGAGCCTGCTTCTCCCTCCCTCTGCCTGCCTCCTGCCTACTTGTGATCTCCATCTGTTGAATAAATAAATAAAATCTTAAAAGAAAAAAAAGATTTTATTTATTTATTTCGCAGAGAGAGACACCCAGCGAGAGAGGGAACACACACAAGGGGAGTGGAAGAGGGAGAAGCAGGCTTTCTGCCGTGCAGGGAACCCGATGTGGGGCTCGATCCCAGGACTCTGGGATCATGTCCTGAGCTGACATGATCTTCAAGAAAGTATATATATTAATGATCCATGGGTTCATGAAAGATGATGTTTCATTAGTCACTAGGGAAATGCAAATTATAATCACAATAAGGTCACATTAAAAGCCTGTATCATTGCTAAATTTTAAGAAGTTGACAATACTTAAAAATATTGACAGTATTAACTGATAATGAGGACATGGAGCAACTGGAATGCTTTTTATACTCTACTGCAGTGTAAAATAGTACAATTATTTTGGGAAACAGTTTGTCAGCTTTTTTTATGAAGGTGAGCATATCCTTTCCTCATATTCCATTAATACTAATCCCAGATATTTACCTGAGAGAAATGAAAACATATGTTCACTCAAATAGTTTTATAGATCAGTTGTTAAAATATTACTTTCAATGAAACAAGTACTGCTATTTAAAATTAATAAAAATAGATTAACCTCATCAATTAAACTCTCAAGATGAATTTTTTAAGTTCAATTAAATAATATCTACAAGATTCTTTTTTTTTATTTTAAGACTTTATTTATTGAGAGAGAGAGAAATAGTGAGAGAGAACATGAGTGGGGAAGAGAGGGACCTGATCCCAGGATCCTGTGATCAGGACCTGAGCTGAAGGTAGATGCTTAACTGACTGAGTCACCCAGGCATCCCATATCTACAAGATTCTTAAAATGATGAAAATAAAAGGATCTACAAAGGTATATGAGGCAAAGGTGAATAATAGCAATAAAGTTAGGTAATAATCTGAACAGATTTACACTGATAGAACTTTATTAAAAGATTTAGGTGAAAACGACAGAACCTGAACTCATTGGAAAGTTTTGAGATCTGATAAAGAAATGATAAATATGTGTATAAATCTAAATAAACAGTTACTTTGCAAAACTTAGTGGTAAAGTTTAATTTGCTTGATTAATGGGAAGAAAACAAGGTGAAAATAGGTATTGGATAATGACATCTGAGATGGGAAGAGGATAACTAGAATCAAATCACTGAAAGGTTCTTGTACTCTTTAGTGAAAGGGAAGAGAGAATTCAGTTTAGGATTCTTGGATATGCTAAAAATTCAAGGGTAATCAAAGGAGAGAGTATAACTTCCAAAACAAGCAAAACCAGAATATGAAGAAAGTAATTCAGTAGGAGTGTGGACAAAAGCATGCAATAATTAGGGAGATTCAAGGCATAAAAGAAAAAGAAAAAACCAAAAACAACCGTAATATCAGTAAATTAAAATGAACCAACCTAAACAGTTAAAAAACATGTTATCCAATTAAGAAAAAGAAAGCTCAATTGTAAGATGTTTATAAGGGAAAAACCTAAATCCTGTGAACACAGATTCAAAATAAAATGTTGAATAAAGTTGTATCAGAAAATTTATTTCTGCTCTCTGGTACATTTTCCCACCTCCTTTAGGCAACTCTTAAGATTTCTGTTACTATAAATTAGTTTTGCCTTTTCTAAAAATTTTACAGAAATGGAATCATACAGTATGTATTCTTTTGTGTTCTGATTCTCTTATGCAGTATAATGATAAACACATTCATTTGTGTTGTCTCATATACAATTTGTTACTGGGTTATTATATATAAATAATTATATATACAATTTTGTGTTTGTCATTTGTTTCTTGATGGAAATAAGAGTTATATACTGTTTTGAGCTCTTGGGAGGAGCCCTGCTATACACATTCTTGTTCAAGTCATTTTATGTACATACGTTTTCATTCCTCAGGTAAAACTTATGGTTGGTTACTGTGTCATAAGTAGACATGTTTTAATGGCATTAGAAACTATCAAACTTTGGTACTTTAAAGATACTTCACTTTCTTTGACATTATTTGTGTTTTTATAAACTCAGATGTCATCGTATTATAATTCTTCCATATCCGATGTACCTTTTTTTCCTCTGACTGCTGAGCATTTTCTCTTTGTTTTTTGGTTTTTAGTAATTTATTATTTCCTAGATATGATTTATATTTAGCCTCTTTGGGATTTGCTGTGCCTCTTGGACCTGTGCTTCAATTGTTTTTCATCAGATCTAGGAAATTTTTGGCTGACATTGTTTCAAAATTTTTTTCTGCTGCAATTTCTTTTCTTCCTGGATGTCAGTTACATGTTTTTAGAATATTTGATACTGTCTCAGAGCTTTCTCATCCAGTGTTCATTTTTCTTTTATTTTTGTTCTTCATTATTCAATTAGATAATTTTTATTTATTGATTTCAAGTTCATTGTGCTGTTTAAAGTCTTCTTTTAAACCCATAGAATGAATTTTTTGTTTTTAGTACCAGAATATTCATTTGGTTCCTTTTTACAGTTCCTTTTTACAGTTCCCAGTTTTCCCTTGAGTTTTACTGTCTGTATAGTAGAAGATGGCATAAGACCATCTTATTTAAGAATTTAAGAATGTGCATTGAATAAAGCAGTAGCACAAATTTAAGACTATAAAGTACCAGAAGGATATTGAAAAGAGGTATTGAACTACTGAAGCATTCAGAGGCATAAAGCTGCATCTGTATGAGCTCAAAAAATAGTGGAAAACAGCTGAAAATTGAACTAGTAATATTGAAGAAAGGCCTGGGATGATTAGGTTTCAATACATGGAAGAAAAGAATAGATATGGAGGATAGATAATGATAATTTGTCATAGGGATAATTGGTGCCCATAACTAAGGAACTGATTAAATAAAGCAACAACAATGAATTCAGTATATAAGAAAATAAAGTTGGGGTGTCTGGGTAGCTCAGTGGGTTAAGCCTCTGCCTTCAGCTCAGGTCATGATCTCAAGGTCCTGGGATTGAGCCCTGTATCAGGCTCTGCTCAGTGGAGAGCCTGCTTCCCCCTCTCTCTCTGCTTGCCTCTCTGCCTACTTGTGATCTCATCTACTTGTGTCTGTCAAAATAAATATATAAAATCTTAAAAAAAAAATAAAGTTACTCGAAGTTCTAACTGAATTTGTTGATCACAAGATATATTTTAGTAACAGTTTACTGGACATTCCCCTGGGAATTTACTTAGGAGTAGAATTGCTGGGTCATATGGTAATGTTATGTTTACTTTGAAGAACTGCTAGAGTGCTTCCCAAAGTGTCTGTATCATTTCACATTTCAGCAGTGTACAAAAGGTTCCAATTTCTTCATGCCCTTGGCAACAGTTATTATCTGTCTTTTTGATTATAGTCATCCTGGTGGGTATGAAGTGGTATTTCATTGTAGCTTTGATTTTCATTTCTCTGGTGACTAGTGATGTTGAACATCATTTCATGAACTTATTTGCCCTTTGCCAAGTCTTCTTTGGAAAAATATCTGTTCATATCTTATGTTCATTTTAAAATCGGGTTGTCTTTTTATTATTCACTTGTAAGAGTTATTTTTATTTCTGGATTCAAGTTCCTTATCAGATATTTTATTTACAGACATTTTCTATCATTCTTTGATTTATCTTTTTGCTTTCTTGATCTGTCATCCTTTGAAGCATAATAGTTTTAAATTTTGATGATGTCTAGTTTATCCATTTTTTTCTTTGGTTGCTTATGCTTTTGGTGACATACCTAAGTAATTTTACTGCCTAATTCAATGTCAGTAAGATTTACACCTGTATTTTCTTTGAAGGAGGGTTTATACTTTCAGCACCTATTTTGATTTTTGGTCCAACTTCATTCTTTTACATGAGGATATTTAGATTTCCCAGCACCCATTTTTGAAAAGATTATTCTTTTCCCATTGGACTGTCTTGACACCTTTGTCAGAATTTATTAGATCATAAATGTAAAGGTCTATTCTGTATTCTCAGTTGCTTTCCATTGTTTTTCTTTAAGTCAGTACCATATTGTCTCAATTACTCTATCTTTATAGTAAGTTTCAGATTTGAAAGTGTGAGTCCTCTAACGGTGTTCTTCTTTTCCAACATTGTTCTGACTATTCTGGGTCCTTTGCATTTCCATATTAATTTTAGAATCATTTCTGTAAAAAAAATGATGCTGGAATTTAATAGAGATTGCATGGATCTGTAGATAAATTTAGGGAGCATCACCAACATGAAAGTAATTAAGTTTTCCAATCCATGAGTATGGATGGCATTCCATTTATTTAGGTTTCTTTTAATGATATTTTGTAGTTTTCAGTGTAGACACTTTATACTTTTTAAAGTTTATTCTTTTTGTATTATTTTGATGTTACTAGTAATGGAATTGTTTCTAATTTTATGATTGTTTATTACTATTGTATAGAAATATAATTGATTTTTAAATATTGATCTGTCTTATAATTGTGCTGAATTCTTTTATTAGTCCTAATAGTTTTTTGTGGGTTTCTTAGGATTTTCTACATACAGGATTGTTATCTTGGATAGATTTTTTGACTCCCTGTCCAGTGTGTCTTACCTATATTAAATGTCTGTGTGTATGTGATGTTATGAAAATTCATGGCCTTATGTTTATCATATGATATAAAGTAAATTATAACTTAAAAATATTGGTAATCCTTAATAAGGAAATAATTTGTTGTTTTTGATTCTTAGTGTCTATATGTAAGATTAATTGGCCTCTGAAATCAATAGTTCTTGTTAGCAGTATACTTCTGAAAAATGATACAAAGGAATCATTAGGAGTTTTTTGAATATTAAAATAATGAGCTTATACATTTCTAGACCTTCAACCCAGTTACCTTTCATTTTCTGGTAATGTTTAAATAAGAGAAGAAATAAGGAAGAGATTATTATTTAATTCCCTAATTTTGTTCATTGTTGGCTAAGTCAGATTTGTAAGTAATAGGCATGGGACTTGGTTTTATTGTTATTTAGACATTTCTGACCTGTTTGGCAAATATTTACCATTGAAGTACATTAATTTTGTTTATCCTTAGAAAAATTGTTTCATGTGTAGTTTCTTTTAGCATTGATTTGAAAATGTCTGCTTTTTATATACTAGGTATAACCCGGAAAAATCCCAGAACACCTCTTTCTGATCTCCAGGGCATGAATACTCTAAATGAAAAAAACCAACAGTAAGTATGTTTGGTTTATGTTTTCAAGGAATTATAGAAGAAATAATTAGAATTCTCATTAATACTTTTGTGGGCTAAAAAATATGAAGAAAATCAAGCATAGTTTGTTTTTGTTTCTTGATGCTTTTATAAGTAGTGTCACTGAAACTGGACTAAATGTGTGTAACTAGTCAACTGTTTGCAGCAGCATTAGCTATAGTAAGAGGTAAGACTGAGAGGATTTGAAATAGCACATAATAAGTTTGATAAGCATGTTTAGCAGGAAGCTCCTCTTCAGTCTTTATGCATTAACGTAGCATTTGATAGAAGAGAATATGCAAAAGACACATGAACATTAGGAAGCATACCAACAAAATGAACCTACTATTGAAGTTCAGCACCAGAAGATTTTAGTATTACTGCAACCACCTTTTTATTACTTTCTGATTTCTCCCTCCCCTCTACCCTTAGGTAACTGCTACCCAGAATTTTATGTTTATCATTACTGTGCACTTAAAAAAAGTTTTACAGTAAATGTATGTTTTTTCTAAGCAGTAAATTGGCGTTTCCAGTTCTTGAGTTTTATAGAAATATCGGTATGCAGTCTGCTATCTTCTATGACTTTTTTTTCCTCTTCAACAATATTCATCTAAGATTCATCCATCTTCTTGCATGTAGTTTATTCTTTTTAGTTGCTGTATAATATTATATGCGATGGGGGAATGGGGAGTTACTGTTTAATGAATACGAAGTTTTCAGTTTGGCTAACACTGGAGATGGATAGTGGTGATGGTTGCAGAGCAGTGATTGTACTCAACGCCACTATACTCAGTGTATATTAAAAATAATAAAATGGACAGAGAATGGATTGGTGGTGCCCAAGACTAGGGTAGGGTATGGACAAAAATGGGTGGTTAAAAGATACAAATTCCCAGTTCTAAGATAAATGAGTTCTAGGGAAGTAATGTGTAGTATAGTTACCATTGTTACTAATATGATATTATATATTAAAAGTTGCTAAGGGAGTAGATCTTAAAAGTTCTCATCACAGAACAAAAATTTGTAACTGTGTTTGGTGATAGATAGTAACTACACTTATTCTGGTCATCATTTTGCAGTATATATAAATAGTCGTTCTTTTGTATACCTGAAACTAATAAAATGTTATGTGTCAATTATTTCTCAATAAAAAAGAAAAATGGTAAGTTTTAGGTTATGTATTATTTTAAATATTTTATTTATTTTTTTGAGAGAGAGAGACAGAGGGAGTACTAGCAGGGGAAAGGGGAAGGGCAAGAGGGACAAGCAGATTCCTCATGAAGCATGGAGCAGACCCAGGGTTTGATCCCAGGACCTCATGACCTGAGCCCAAGTCAGACACTTAACCAACAGAACCACCCAGGCGCCCCATTATGTGTTTGTTAATCACAATAAAATAATTACATGGCATTAATGTACCATAATAGATTTGTCCCTTAGTGGATATGTGGTTGGTTCTTTCACAGTTACAAATGGTGCTTCTTTAAACATGCTCATACCAATCTTCTGGTTCACCTATTATTACATCTCTGGGATATGTACTTAGTAGTAGGACTGTTAGTTCAGTAGGATATGTGCATGTTTGTTTCGTAAAATAATCCCCAGTTGTTTTCCAAGGTAGTTGTACTAATGTACACTAATAGTGACAGCTGAAAGTTCCCTTTGCTTTATTCCTTGCCAGCACAACTGATTGTCAGAATTCTTAACTTTTGATAATCTGATGGTTATGAAATGGTATCTTATAATTTGCTTTTCCATGCTTATTAATGATGTTGAACAATTTTTATGTATTTTATGGCCATTTCTGTATTTTGAAATGCTGTTTGTTTGCCCACATCTTTTCTTTTTTTTTTTTTTTAAGATTTTTTATTTATTTTTTTATTTGACAGAGAGGGATCACAGTAGACAGAGAGGTAGGCAGAGAGAGAGAGAGAGAGAGGGAAGCAGGCTCCCTGCTGAGGAGAGAGCCCGATGCGGGACTCGATCCCAGGACCCTGAGATCATGACCTGAGCCGAAGGCAGCGGCTTAACCCACTGAGCCACCCAGGCGCCCGCCCACTTCTTTTCTTTAAAAAGTATTCTTTATAAGTTTTGTGTACTGGTCCCATTTCAGTTGTATGTTTCAAATGTATTCTCCCAGTTTGTAGCTTATCTTTCACTTTATTTAATGGTGCATTGTGGTGAACAAAAATTCTCAAATTTAATGTAGTTAAATATATTTTTTGTCTCTGATTTGTTCATATTACAGCTTGTTTTAAAAATTCTTCCCTAGTCCCAAATCCTTTAGTCAGATTTTCCTCTAAAATTTTCTAATATTTATCACCATTTCAACCCCAAGCTGAATTTGTCATTTGGCTGAATTTCTTCTGATTTTAAACAGATAGCTGAGAGGAAATTATTTTGGTTCCTTCATGACTAAACATGCTTTTATTCTAACCTCACACTTGATTGGTGATTTGCCTGTGTATAGAACTCTTGGTCAGAAATAATTTTTCTTCAGAATTTTGAAGAATTGCTACATTGCATTTTAGTTCTAATTTGCTGATTTCTGAGTCCTTGTTTTAAATTGCTTTATTGAGATATAATTTACATACCACAAAGTTTCAGTCAGTTAAAATATATAGTTGAGTGGTGTTTGGTGTATTCAAGAGTTGGATAATCATTCCCAAATCTAAGTTAGAACATTTAATCACTGCAGAAAGAAACTTCCTACTCAGTAGTTTCTCTCCATTCCTCATATTCTTTCCAATTTAAGGGAAATACTAGTATACTTTTGCTCTCTATGGATATGCCTGTTCTGGAAATTTAGCATAAATAGAATCTTAAAATATGTGGCCTTTTGTATGATACTTTTTTCGTTAAGCATGATATTTTCAAGTATAATCCACATTGTAGCAGTACAAGTATTTCATTCCATTTTATAGGAGAAGAACATTCCATTGTGTGGTTATTTTGTTTATATATTTATCAGTTGACAAACACTCAGGTTTCCCCCTTTTGGCTATTAAGAATAATGCTTCCCTGAACATTCATGTACGAGTATTTGTATGGATATATATTTTCCATTCTTTTGAGTATATACTTAGGAATGAAATTTCTGGGCTAAATCTCTGTGTTTTGTTTAACATTTTGAGAAATTGCCAAACTATTTTACAAAGGGGCTGTGACACAACCTCTTTGACTTCACCACAGCTAGAAACATCGCCAAAGGCAAGGGAAGCAAGGGCAAAAATGAACTATTGGAACTTCATCAAGATCAAAAGCTTTTGCACAGCAAAGGAAACAGTCAACAAAACCAAAAGACAACTGATAGAATGGGAGAAGATATTCGCAAATGACACTATAGACAAAGGGCTGATATCCAAGATTTATAAAGAACTACTCAAACTCAACACCCAAAGAACAAATGATCCAATCAAGAAATGGGCAGATGACGGGGCGCCTGAGTGGCTCAGTGGGTTAAAGCCTCTGCCTTCGGCTCAGGTCATGATCCCAGGGTCCTGGGATCAAGCTCCGCATTGGGCTCTCTGCTCAGCAGGGAGCCTGCTTCCTCCTCTCTCTCTGCCTGCCTCTCTGCCTACTTGTAATCTCTGTCTGTCAAATAAATAAATAAAATCTTAAAAAAAAAAAAAAGAAATGGGCAGATGACATGAACAGACATTACTGCAAAGAAGACATCCAGATGGCCAACAGACACATGAAAAAGTGCTCCACATCACTAAGCATCAGGGAAGCGCAGATCAAAACTACAATGAGACACCACCTCACGCCAGTCAGAATGGCTAAAATTAACAAGTCAGGAAATGACAGATGTTGGAGAGGATGCAGAGAAATGGGGAACTCCTCTACACTGTTGGTGGGAATGCAAGCTGGAAAACAGCGTGGAGGTTCCTCAAAAAGTTGAAAATAGAGCTACCCTACAACCCAGCAATCACACTACTGGGTATTTACCCAAAAGATAGAAATGTAGTAATCCGAAGGGGCATGTGCACCCAAATGTTTATAACAGCAATGTCTACAATAGCCAAACTATGGAAAGAACCTAGATGTCCATCAACAGATGAATGGATAAAGAAGATGTGGTATATATATACAATGGAATACTATGCAGCCATCAAAAGAAATGAAAGCTTGCCATTTGCGACAATGTGGATGGAACTAGAAGGTATTACGCTAAGCAAAATAAGTTAATCAGAAAACGACAATTATTATATGATCTCTCTGATATGAGGAATTTGAGAGTCAGGGCAGGGGTTTGGGGAGTAGGGAAGGAAGAAATGAAACAAGATGGGATCAGGAGGGAGACAAACCATAGGAGTCTTAATCTCACAAACAAACTGGGCGTTGCTGGGGGTGGGGGAGTGTGGAGAAGGTAGTTAGGTAAAATTAATATAAAATTTTAAAGAAACTGTCTTGGGTATCCCAAAAGCATAGTTTAAAAAGAACTAATGGGAAAATATTATAGGGTTACATTCCATTTTTCAAAAGCAGGAGGTTTCAGAAGTAGTACAAAGGAGAAAATTCATAGAGTCCCGTGTACCTTCTCTTCACTTAGCTTCCCTAAGTGACATCTCACATAGTAATGATAGTACATTATCAAAACCAGGAAATTTACATTGGCACATTAATATTAAGTAAACTACAGTTTTCACCCTTTTTAGAAATCTGCAGGTGTGTTTTTATAATAGATTTTTGCAATTGTATCCCCATGTATATATTTGTGTAACTAATGCCACAATCAAGATACAGAACTCTTTCATCATCACAAAAATTCATTCATGCTGCCTGTTTGTATTTACCTGTGTCCCTGTGCTATCCTGGAGCAACCACTAGTGTGTTTGTCATTTTTCTAGTTTTATTATTTTGATAATGTTATATAAATATAATCATGTGGATGAAACTGTTAGGGAGAAAAATCTTTTCTTATGTTCAGTAGCCAGGGGCCTGTGAGTTAAACTTACAAAAGACAGATTAACAGGAGAAAAAGCATATAATTTGTATTAATATTTTATGTGCATGAGTTTTCAGAGAAAAGAAGTGAAACTCAAAGTGGTCTTAACATCTGGGGGCTTATAACCCTTTTCATAAAAGAAAGAGGGTTTGGGCTTTAAGGGATGGTAAAATGTGGGGAAGTAACTAGGGAATATGTGGGGGGACTGATGGAAGATGAGGTTTTTTTTTTAGTAAGGTTTATGTAAGTAAACTCATCTCAGTTCCTACTCTCTTATCTCAGATGATTAAAAAGTTGCTCTCTGCTTCCTAATAGGGGAGAGGGGAACACTTTCACAAAGGGAAGTTTATGTCCTGTTTTTAGGGGGTTAAGGGGTTAGGGAGAGAACTGACTCTTCATGTACCCGTTGATTCTTCTTAGTTCCCTTATGTGAAAGTAGTGTAATTTGGGGTGATGTGTCCTAATCCCCTTCATAACGTTGAGATTTGTTCTCTTCACTGAACATGGTGCTTAATTTGTTAGGTTATTAAATGTATCCATAGTTGATTTCTTTTTATTTCTGAGTAATCTATTTTTAGTATATTATTGAGGTGTAAGAGTTATTTATATATTCTAGATCTAGATCCCTTATCAGATACAGGACTTGAAAATATTTTCTTTTAGTCTGGGAATTGTCCTTTCACTTTTCTTATGGTGTTGCTTGAAGTGTAAAATTCTTAATTTTAAAGAAGTCTAACTTGTTTTTCTTTTTGTTACACTTTTGTTATATTTAAGAAATCATTAGGCCAATCACAAAGGTTTATTCCTTACGTTTTCATCTTCTAAGCATTTTATAGCTTTAGTTTTTAAATTTAGATCTATGATTGGGGCACCTGGGTGGCTTGTTGGGTTAAAGCCTCTGCCTTTGGTTCAGGTCATGATCCCGGGGTCCTGGGATCGAGCCCCGCATCGGGCTCTCTGCTCCGCGGAGAGCCTGCTTCCTCCTCTCTCTCCCTGCCTGCCTCTCTTGCCTACTTGTGATCTCTGTCTGTGAAATAAATAAAATCTTAAAAAATAAATAAAATAAATAAATTTAGATCTATGATTGATTTTGAGTTGATTTTGTATATGTTGAGAGAGAGGTCCAACTTTCTTCTTTTGCATGTGGATATCCAGTCATTTCAGCACCATTTGTTGAAGATACTCCCTTTTCCCTGTTAAATAACTGAGCCACCCAGGCGTCCCAACTGATTTATTTACTATATCTCATTCATCAACAAGATTCCTGCCTCCCAAACTGTGTGTTTGCTCTTCTCTCTGAGTAGAGTGCTCTTTTTCCAGATAACTACTTGATTTGCTTTTTTATCTCCTTCACATCTCTGTTTAAACGGAGTCTTACTCATGGGGCCTCTCCGGACTTGCCTATTAAAGTCTAGCATCCTGGCATTATTCTTCTTCTATGTTTAAAATTGCTCCTTAGCACCTATTATTCGACATACAATTATTTCTTATGTGTTTGTTGTTTTTTTTCTTCTATTTGAATTTAAGTAATTTGAAGATGCTAGAAGAAAATTGGTACTAGTTGGTGCTCAAATATTTTTGAATGAGGGGATATATTCTGCATTTTCATTGGTGTTACATTTTTTTTTCATTTCTCTGTTTTCTCAATTTTTAAATTTTTCGTAGTGTCTTTATAGATGCAATATTTTCTTTTCTTCCCTAGAAATATTACTGATAGCCTTAAAAAATCTTTTTATACGTCAAATTGTTTACATCATGATTGTTTTGGTCTCCATTTCATGCTAGGGGCTTTCCTCTGATGTCTACTGAACCGTGGTCAACTGTTCATATTCATATAGAAACACTTAAAAAGCTAATTGGAATCTGATTAATTGGGTGTCTAATGTCTAATGTCTGGAACATACCAGTATATCTTTGGGTCTTTCCTCTTAGACTGGTCAGATTCCACACAAAGGTTTATTTTAATTTTCTTGTTGGAGCATATAGTCCCAGCTGCCAGCATTCTGGAGCCAGTAGGGTAAGCGGACTGGCAATCTATTTTCAGTAGTTTCTTTTTTTTTTAAGATTTTATTTATTTATTTATTTGTCAGAAAGAGAGAGAGAGACAGAAACAGAGCACAAGCAAGGGGGAGCAGCAGAAAGAGGCAGAAGCAGACTCCCCACTGAGCAGGGAGCCTGATGTGGGACTCGATCCCAGGACTCTGGGATCATGATCTGAGCCAAAGGCAGACACTTAACCAACTAAGCCACCCAGGAGTCCCTATCTTAAGTATTTTCTTTTACTTTTGTAAAGTATAATTATCCCCAGTTGTGCGTGGTGCTATCTAGCCCTTGGACTTTCTCTTTCATCCTCTTGCTTAGATAAAGGTGGAATGGTTATCAGGCTACATTGAGTTTTAACTGCTTTTAAACTGATTTTCAACTAATGCTCTTGTTCTTAACCCACATTTCCACCACTTCCACAGATACCTGGTGCCAGCAGCTCTGGAGTCTTTGGGAGTTTTGTAAATATGGGTGCTTCTCAGTCTTCTTCCACAGCCAGTTTAAGATTGCTTTCTATGGGAACCTTTGGGTGGCTCAGTTGGTTAAGGGTCTGCCTTCCGCTCAGGTCATGATCCCGTGGTGCTGGGATGGAGTCCTAAATCGGGCTCCTTGCTTGATGGGAAGCCTGCTTCTCCCTCTACTTGTGCGCTCTCTCTGACAAAATCTTTTAAAAAAAAAAAAAAAGGTTGTTTTCTGTATTCATTTGCTTTCCATATTTCAAAACTGTTTTACTGTTGTCCCTTAGTATATATTTTTTATTATTAGGTGTTTATTCCCTTAAAAATTATTTTATTAAATGTTCACAGGTTTCTGGAGGAATCCAAATATGTGGCCAATTTGCTATTGTACCTGGAACGCCGCTATTAATTCTTCATATTTTAATCACTGATAATTTTATCTGTTTTGTTCACTCCTCTATCTCTAGCAGCTAGAATAGTGCTCAGCCCATAGAAGATGCTTAGTAACCTTGGAATACTAGTGAATGAGTGTGTGACCTCCCAGAAAGAAATTAAATATTCCATAGAATGGAGCAGCCTATTAGGATTATAAATTCCTTCAGTAGTTTTTGGAAATTCCAAAATCTAACAAAGACAAACATCACATTATGTATAATACCTTATATTACTTACTGATTGTAAATAATTTAATAGATTCAAAGATATTAGCTATATTATATGCTCATCTATGTATACATTTGTATTTGAATGTACCAGAATCCATAGAAAAGGTTAGTCGAAATTGATTGGTAATCTCTGTTATATAATTTTATGCTGGTTTAACTTTTTCCTAAATTTTGTCTTTCTAGTTTTAGATTTTACTTATTTAAGCAATTTGGAGAATGTTAGATATGTCTCAGTTAACTAAAGCAAATTGTACTTATTTATTTTTACAGAGATACATTTGATATTTCATGGAATGGCAGAACTGGGATTCGTCAGAGCAGACTATCAAGTAGCACCTCTTTGCTTGATAAAGATGGGATATTTGCTAATTCAGCTAGCAGCAAACTCTTGGAGAGAGCCCATGGAATTCTCATGTTAGTATTGATCAGAAATGTGGATTGCTTTTTATGATTAGTTTATAATTTCGGCTAAAAAATAAGAGGGATGATGGTGAATCAGTTTCATGAGTAGAATTTTGAGCAAAACAAATGAATCAGAAGTTGTATTTAAAGCCATGAATTTCGTGCATTAAGAAGCTGGAGGGTGGTTTGTTTGTTTTCATCTCACTAGGAGAATCATGATTGGATATACTCATGGAGATGATTATTATTCTTTGACAGACCCTACCTCCAAATAGAGAAAAAACCTTTTAGCTCCTTTTAGGATTCCCAGTCTTGAATCACAAATGTCCTTTAATTTGGAGAGTCCTAAGAAACTGGGCAGTAAAATCCCGTATAAAATGGTGACTGGACCTTCCAGAATGTTAGGTACAACAGCCCCTGTTTCTATTATGGTGACTTGAATGTCAGATTTAGGGTCCCATCTCAAAGAAAATTGGCTTTGACTTTTTGTAATCTAGAAGAAGCACTTTGTGAGATATTTATATAACATTCAAGAGCCTGTCTTTCTACCAAACGATAAACTAGAAAGAACCATGAAAAAAAAATGGTGACTGGGAGCATATATAGTGATACATAACCTTTATCCAGCCTGCTATTCCTCATTACCTGATTATAGGATTGGTTTGGAGACATAGATATAACTATGCAGGGTGGATCATTAAAAAATTATTAGCTCCCTGTATCCACATATTTCAGACACTATTTTTGGGCCACTAGCTAGATAGATGTATGACTAAATTGGATTCTTTAATCCCTAAGTCAGTGCTTATCAGTGCTATCATTTTAAGTCTTGCTATACTACAGACCTATAAATTAACTCATTTAATCCTTACAACAATTTTAAGAGGTTGGTGGTATATCATTGTCATTTTACATTATTACATTCTACATTATTTTCCATTATCACATTGATGAAACTGAGACTTAGAGAATTTAAAAATTCTACCCAAGTGGGATTTAGATTTAGGTAGACTTTAGATTCAAGCTCAGGCCTTTCTGACTCCCCAGTTCATGTTCATAAGCCTTGGGCATTATTTCTTTTCTTTTCTTTATCTGTTAAAAAAAATCTTGATGTAAATATAATATTGAATTATAAAGAAGGAAAAAAGAGAATTTTTAATTTTAAAAAAAATCTTTTTTATTTATTTATTTGTCAGAGAGAGAGCGAGCAAGCACAGGCAGACAGAGTGGCAGGCAGAGGCAGAGGGAGAAGCAGGCTCCCTGCCGAGCAAGGAGCCCGATGTGGGACTCAGTCCCAGGACGCTGGGATCATGACCTGAGCCAAAGGCAGCCGCTTAACCAACTGAGCCACCCAGGCGTCCCGAGAATTTTTAATTTTTTTTAAAAGATTTTATTTATTTGTTAGAGAGAGATTGCACAAGCAGTGGGAGTGGCAGGCAGAGGGATAAGCAGATTCCCTGCTGAGCAGGGAGCCCCGATGTGGGCCTGATCCCAGGACCTTGGAATCATGACCTGAACCGAAGGCAGACGCTTAACCAGCCAAGCCACTGAGGCATCCCAAGAATTTTTGATTTTTAAAAGGGGAAAGTTATAAGTTTTTTGTTTGGTTTTTTTTTTTTTTTAGTTTTCCAATTTTTTATTATAAAGTATTTTTATTTTTTATTTAAGTTTTTATTTTAATTCCAGTTAGTTAATGTACAATGTTGTATTAGTTTAGTTTTCCAATTTAAAAATTTTGCACAGGGAAGCTAGGATTATGAAAAATATTTGAGAAATACCTAATATCTAATATCTAAAAATATTAGATGTTGAGAGTGTAATTTGTAACCATGACTGGACATTGAAAAATAATGATTAGACATTTTCGAATTTTAGTTTTCTTTTTTTAAAGATTTTATTTATTTATTTGACAGACAGAGATCACAAGTAGGTAGAGGGGCAGGCAGAGAGAGAGGGAGAAGCAGACTCCCCACTGAGCAGTGGCCGCCTTCGGCTCGGGTCATGGTCCCAGGGTCCTGGGATCGAGTTTTGCATCAGGCTCCCTGCTCAGTGGGGAGTCTGCTTCTTCATAAGTTTTTTTTAATACGTATATTGTAAAAATCCATGAAATTAGGCATCTATTTAAAGTCTTAAAATGGGGGCGCCTGGGTGGCTCAGTGGGTTAAAGCCTCTGCCTTTGGCTCCGGTCATGATCCCAGGGTCCTGGGATCGAGCCCCACATCAGGCTCTCTGCTCAGCGGGGAGCCTTCTCCCCCCACCCCCCCGCTCTCTCTCTACCTGCCTCTCTGCCTACTTGTGATCTCTGTCTGTCAAATAAATAAATAAATAATACATATATTCTTCAAAAAATAAATAAAGTCTTAAAATGACAGAAACAAAGTCTCTGTAGATATAAGAAAATGGAACTTTATTATTGTTCAAAAGAAGAAGGAATTTTAGTTTGTTTTTTTATTTCATTTCTTTTCAGCGTAACAGAATTCATAGTTTTACACCACACCCAGTGCTCCGTGCAATGCGTGCCCTCCACAATACCCACCACCTGGATCCCCCAACCTCCCACCCCCACCCCTTCAAAACCCTCAGGTTGTTTTTCAGAGTCCATAGTCTCTCATGGTTCATCTCCTCCCCAATTTCCCTCAACTCCCTTCTCCTTTGAATGTACAACATTACATTACTGATTATCAGGCTTAAATCTGTTTATACCAGTATCACAGAGCAGGCATTTCTTTTCTTGTTCTCTTTTCCTTGCTTATTTTTCATTACCAAAGGAGCTGCTTAGTTGAATCAGTGTGTTCATATAAAGGACCTATATCTTGGAAATGGATATATATTATTTTAGTAGAGACTGGAAATTATTCATATGTACAGTAGTTTTTTCTAATAGTTTCTTATTTTTCAAATGTAATGATTTGTTTGTATAGGAGAAACAAAAATTTCAAGTCCAAGACTGGCCTTCCAAAGGTGAGTATTATGAAAAACTTTTTTCTCTTTGTGCCTTATACCCTATTTATTTTTTTATTCCTTATACAAACAGTCTTTATAAATAACCAAAGATAAGCAATACCTTATTTGTACCCAAGGTAGGGATTAATTTTGTGTAATTAGTTAAATCCATTTTAGAAATAACACTGGATGTTAGGGAATGGCTAGGTTTAGTGGTTCAGGTAAATATTTGTGATATATCTCATATTCTAGTGTTTGAAAAGCATCTGAATTATAAATATTAATTTTTGTTGAGTAATTGTACCTTTACACCTTTCCTTGTATCCTTAAGCCAGGTTAAGGTCAAATTTTGAATTTTACCTCATTTTAAATAATTTCTAATTAGTACTTATTTAACTCATTATCATTTAGCACTAGTCAGCCAAGTTTTTCTGTAAAGGTCCAGATAAGCTCACAGAACTCTAGTCTTTGTTAACTACTTGACTGTGCTATTGTAGCACAAATGCAGCTATAGACAATATGTAACTGAGTAAATGTGACTATATTCCAGTAAATCTTTATTTTTGGACATTGAAATTTGAATTTCACATAATTTATTACATGTCACTAAATATTATTTTAGTGTTTTTTTCAGCCATATAAACCATATAAAAACAGCGGATAGGATTTGGCCCATGGCTTTAATTTTCCTACTATGAGCTACATAGTAGATTTTGGATGGCATTCCAAAAGTATTGAGTTTACTAAAGGAAGAAAAATCTGTTTCTTTCTCTTGTACCATCCCAAAGAAGGAAATCTGTCACTTGTCACCTTTTTTGATGAATTCCAAAATTTAAAAAAAACTGAGAACTGTTTATTCTCACAATCCTCTATTTAAAAAACAAACAACAAAATATGAGGTTATTATTTCTTCTACTTAAAGCCTCTTAGGTTTCCAAAGAAAATGTAATGCACTGTTTATGTGGTTTCTCATAGTGGTAGATTTTTTTTTTAAAGATTTTTATTTATTTATTTGAGAGAGAGAATGAAAGAGCGCATGAGTGGGGGGAGGTTCAGTTGCCTAATGCAGGACTTGATCCCAGGACCCAGGACCATGACCTGAGCTGAAGGCAGACACTCAACCAACTGAGTCACCCTGGTGCCCAGTAGATACTGTTTTAAACCACGAAGCACAAAGAAAACTTACGTTAAGTGGTTTGTAATTATACTCTTGTCATGAAAAGATTTTATGTAAAGAAAAGGATACCACTGTATCATCAAACATCTTATCTTTTCATTTGTGTCTCTTTTTCCTTCACTGTCTCTTTAGTCTTTTGTTTTTGTTTCCAGTTTTTATTTAAATTCTAGTTAGTTAACATATTGGGTTCAGGGGTAGAAATTAGGGATTCATCACTTATATAGAACACCCAGCACTCATCACAAGTGCCCTCCTTAATACCTACCCCCCACTCCCCTCCCTCCATCAATCCTCAGTTTGTTCTCTATAGTTAATAGTCTCTTATGGTTTGCCTCCCCGCTCCTTTTTCTTCTTCCCCTACACCGTTTTGTTTCTTAAATTACACATGAGTGAAATTGTATGGTATTTATCTTTCTCTGCCTTAATTTCATTCTAGCTCTATCCATGTTGTTGTATATGGCAAGATTTCATTCTTTTTGATGGCTGAGTAATATCATCGTGTGTGTGTATACAGATACACACACACACACACACACACACACACACACAATTCGCATTTTCTTTATCCATTCATCAGTTGATGGACATTTGGGCTCTTTCCGAAATTGGCCTTTTAGTATTTTGAATGCCACCACTGGGTCTAGCTATTTCTACCATTCTTTTTACTCTCCTCAAATGAATAACTTCTCTTTAAACTTCATATGGTTTAAAAATATTCATGTTGGCTACACCTGAAATAAAAAATTCTATTCAGTTATCAGTCACAGGAATCTCTTCTATTTCTCTATTTATTTTTATTGATGTATAATTTATATACATTGTTGTACTAGCTTCAGGTTTACAACATGTTGATTCATTGATTCTCTTCATTACTCAGTGCTCACCACCTGTCACCAACAACGTTATAATGTTACTGACTATATTCCCTATGCTTTACTTTTCATCTATGTCACTTTTATATTTTATAACTAGAAGTTTGTATTTCTTAATCCCCTCTATCTGTTTCACCCCCTCTGGAAACAATCACTATTTTTTTTTTTCTGTATGAGTCTGTTCATTCATTTTGTTTTCTGGATTTCACATATAAGTGAAATCATATGGTATTTGTCTTTCTCTGTCTTACTTCACTTAGCATAATACCCTCTGATCTTGTTGTCACAAATGCCGAGATCTCATTCTTTTTTATGGCTGAGTAATAGCCCTATTGTGTATATGTGTGTGTTTGAATACATATAGCTTACCTCTTCTTCATCCATTCATTTGTTGATTGACTGTTGGATTGCTTCCATATCTTGGCTGTTGTAAATAATGCTGCAATAAACGTAGGGGTGTATATATGTCTGAATTAGTGTTTTCGTTTTCTTTGGGTAAATACTGAGTAGTGGAATTATTGAATCGTATGGTATTTCTATTTTTAATTTTTTGAGGAACCTGCATACTATTTTTCATAGTGGCTGTACCAATTTAGGTTCCACCAATAGTGCATGAGGGTTTCCTTTTCTCCATATACTCACTAACACTTGTTATTTCTTGTCTTTCCGATGCTAGCCATTCTGATAGGTATAAGGTGCTATCTCACTGTGGTTTTGATTTGTATTTCCTTGATAATGAGTGATTTTGAGCATTTCTTCCTGTGTCTTTTGACCATCCATATGTCTTCTTTGGAAAATGTCTCTTTGATTTTCTGCCCATTTTTTAATTGCTTCATTTATATTAACCCCTTATTGGATATATCATTTGCATATATCTTCTCCCATTTATTTTGTTGCCTTTTCATTTAGTTGATGGTTTCCTTTACTGTGCAAAGCCTTTGTATTTTGATGTAGTTCTAGTATTTATTTTTGCTTTTGTTTCCCTTACCTAAGGAGACATATCTAGAAAAAAAATGTTGCTAAGGCTGGTGTTCAAAGGGATTACTGCTTATGTTTTTTTCTAGGGTTTTTATGGTTTTGGGTCTCACATTTAGGTCTTTAATCCAATTTGAGTTTACTTTTGAGTATGGTGTGAGAAAGTGGTCCAGTTTCATTCTTTTGCATGTAGCTGTTCAATTTTCCCAATACCTTTTATTGAAGAGGTCTTTCCTCATTGTATATTCTTGTCTCCTTTGTCACAGATTAATCATGTAAGCGTGGGTTTATTTCTGGGCTCTGTATTCTGTTCCATTGACTTTATGTCTATTTTGTGCCAATACCATAGTTTTGATTAATACAACTTGGTAGTATATCTTAAAATCTGGGATTTTGATACCTCCAGTTTTGTTCTTCATTTTTCAAGTTGCTTTGGCTATTCAGGGTCTTTTGTGGTTCCTTACAAACTGTAAGATTATTTTTTCTACTTATGTGAAAAATGCTTTTGGTATTTTGGTAGGGATTGCATTGAATCTGTAGATTGCTTTGGGTAGTATGGGCATTCTAACAAATTCTAACTCTTCCAGTCCATGATCATGGAATATGTTTCCATTTATTTGTTATCTTTAGTTTCTTTCATCAGTGTATTTTAGTTTTCATAGTACAGGTGTTTAACCTTCTTGATTAAGTTTATTCAAAGGTATTTTAATCTTTTTGGTGCAATTGCAAATGGAACTGTTTTCTTAATTTCTCTTTCTGCTATGCATTATTAGTGTATAGAAACAACAGATTTTTGTATATTAATTTTGTATTCTGTAACTACTGGATTTGTTTATTACTTCTAATAGTTTTGTGTTAGTCTTTAGAGTTTTTTATGTATAATATTATGTCATCTGCTAATAGTATCAATTTAACTTCCTCTTTACCAACATGGCTGCCTCTTATATTTTTGTTTTTGTTGTCTGACTGCTGGGGCTAGGACTTCCAGTACTATGTTGAATAAAAATGATAGAGGAAAGCAGTGAATATCCTTGTCTTGTTCCTGATTATATGGTATTTTGTCAGAGTAGTTGCAAATATTTTTCCGTGTCAGTAAATTCAGATTACAGTATATTTATGGACTGTATAGTATTTAGTTGTATGGCTAAAGCAGACTTTATGAAAATAATTCTATATAATTGTATGTCTCTGTTGTTTTTCACTCTTTTTTGAAGTACATTGTCAGAAATAACTTTCAGATCTTCTTTGATAATCTCCTTAAATAAATTCCTATAAGTGAAATTGTTTATAGGGAAAGTTATGCTGATCTACATTCCTAAGAACAGTGCATAAATATGTGTATTTGTTCACAATCTCACAAATACTAGGTTTTGTTAGTCTTTTTATGTTGCCAATCTGATACGCAGAAATTCTCTTCTTTTTTTCAGAAAAAAATCTTTTTTTCAAAGGTTTTATTTATTTGAAAGTGAGAAAGCAAGAATAAGCTGGGAGGAGGGAGAGGGAGAGAGGGAGAAGCACAGATTCTCCACTGAGCAGGGAGCCCCAATGGCAGGCCTTGATCTCTCTGAGATCAGAACCTGAGCTGAAAGCAGATATTTAACTGACTGAGGCACCCAGGTGCCCCAGAAAATCTCTTCAAAAGAAATGTACTTTTCTTTGATTATAAGTCAGGTTGAATGATTGTCATTATGTTTTTTGTCATTTATGCTTTATTTGAGAATCAGCTGTTTCAGGTCTTTTGTTCATTTATAATTGTGGGATAAGTTTTTAAAGGAATTTTTATAGTTCTTATGTATAGATAATAAGTATTTGTCATTGTTGGAAAATTTTTATTTAGTTGCATTTGTTAAAATATGTATTATACTTGTTGCCACTTGAAGGTTTATATTTTTAAGTGTTTATATTGTCAAAATTAATATTTTTTAGACTTAAATTTGTCATTTTTTTAACTCAGTTCTGTGCTTCTCATACAATAAAATTTTTAGTACTTTCTGAATAACATTATATAGTTGTACATATGTACAGATACATTCTTTCCATGGACAGACTCACTGCCATAATAAATATGGTATGATTTTTTAAATTGTGAATGGCTACAAAAGCTCTCAAATACTTCATTAATATCCTATTTTATATTCTTTAGTTGCTTTTGTATAACTCCTATCTTATTATTATAAGATTAGTAATTAGTATATTGGGATTATGGTTGATAGGGTTGATGTTTTGTTTTGTTTTTCCCTGTATATTATATGCGTAGCCCTTGGATTGAATTTAATTTATTGTCTCTGTGAATCAGGATTCAGTTACAGATAATAATAGTAACTGTTGATATTTTTAAGTAGAAAAGGACTTAATTCCAAGAGGCACTTACAAAATCATTAGAAGTCTTGGACTTTCTAAGTTCAGTGCAGAACTAACTCCTGCTGTAATCAGGTAGGAAAGTAGGAAAGTGCCATTCTAGCTGCTGCTTCCAGGCACACACTGTCTGTAGTATGATCCAGGAATCAGAAAGGAGCTGCTACAACTATTGGCTCCAGGGCTAAGGTGCACTTACCCAGAGTTTCAGTGACAACACAAATTCCCTGTACTCTGCCTCTCAACTCATAAAGGTAGTACCTGGACTTTGGGATCACAAAAAAGCTAAAGTACTTTGATGTCCTTGCTTTTCAGAAGAAACAGAAGCTCATAATCAAAGTCTCTGGTTCAGTTATATCTTTCTAGTTTCACATGTGGGATTTTAAATGATAAGCTTAAATTGCATCTGGACCCAGATGCAAGAGAATTTGAGAAATGCAGTTTTCTTTTTAGTTGGAAAGCTTCTGCAGGAAAACAGGAGGAAGATGGATGGATGTTGAATATCCAATCTCTCATATTCACCATAGTCATTATACATATGTGATAATGAAAACTGGATTATAACTTTGTTTTTCCTGTTCTTTGATTAATTTATGTGAGGAATATGTTTTTCTCGCTTCTTTTTAGCACTTGCTAGAGGTAAATTCTTTAAAGCACCTGACAAGACTGACGCTACAGGATCGCATCACCAAGTCTCTTCTTCATTTGCACAAGAAGAAAAAGCCTCCCAGTATCAGTGCCCAGTTTCAGGTTATTTCTTATTTTACCTTTTTATAAAAAAAAAGGGGGGGGGCTTTCTTTAGAGGACTCTATTTCCTTCAGAATGACATTGAAAGGTCAAGATGATCTGCAAGATACCTGAATGGAAGATGATACATATGGATTAAAAGCCATATTATGGTGGTCATTTTGGAGAGAAGTAACAGGGGTGGAAATGTCAGCTGTCTCTCTTTTTCATCCCTTTATGTGTGGGTGGTGGATATCCCAAAGAGTACTTCATTGTTTTCAGTGTGAGGAGACAGGCAGCAGAAAACTGATAATATAAATAAAACCTGCCTTTAAGCCCTACTGCCCAGATACAATTACTGTTAACATAATGTATATATATTTTTTATATACATTTTAAACTTCATGCTACTCCCATTTATATTTAACCAAATGGGATTGCAGGTATTTTCTGGTTTTATTTTAGTTTTATATACATAGAAATCCATTTCCTTTTATTGTGACTGGGCATTTGGCAATAAATGTGATCATAATCAAATAACAATTATATAACTGTCAAGCTGACTTTTATTCTTTGAACATATATCTATGTCTTAAGTTTTCTATAATACTTATATATCAGCCTTATAATAAGAGGAAAAGATATGTAAAAAGGATTATTTTTTCAAAGATAGTTCATTTATAGCAGCAGGAGGCTGATTGGTAGTTTCCTAGGGCTGTGAGCTGGAGCAGTTATTAGTTGCATTGGGCAGGAGGGAAATTTTTGGGCTGATGGAAGATTTTTACATCTCACTTGTAGTGATGTTTGTACAGTTATATAAACTTACTAAAGATCATTGCTATATATACTATAATGGGTATGTTTTTATATTATTTAAATTGTATTTCAATAAAATTGTTAAAAACAAAATCTCACTATTAAGAGAATGAAAGGGCAAGCTGCAAGGTATGAAAATATACTAGCAATACAACTTAAAAAGACCTTGTATATGGAATATATGAAGAACCACAAATCAATTTTTTAAATTTATTTATTTGACAGAGAGGGAGAGATCGCAAGTAGGCAGAGAGGCAGGCAGAGAGGGAGGGGAAAGCAGGCTCCCCACTGAGCAGAGAGCCCGATGCGGGGCTCGATCCCAGGACCCTGGGATCACGACCTGAGTCGAAGGCAGAGGCTTTAACCCACTGAGCCACCCAGGCACCCCCCCAAATCAATTTTTTTTCTTCTTTTTTTAAATTTTTTTAAAATTTCATTTCTTTTCAGCGTAACAGAATCCATAGTTTTGCACCACACCCAGTGCTCCATGCAATGCATGCCCTCCCTAATACCCACTACCTGGCTCCCCCAACCTCCCACCCCCCGCCCCTTCAAAACCCTCAGGTTGTTTTTCAGAGTCCATAGTCTCTCATGGTTCATCTCCCCACCCATTTCCCTCAACTCCCTTCTCTTCTCCATCTCCCCATCAATTTTTTAAAAAGACAGATACCCTAATTGAAATGGGCAAAACTCTTAAATAGCCAAAACTTGTCTGATCTCAAAACTTGTAATCCACAAAACCAATGAGCCTATTAAATACCTGCCCAACATTATTAGTCATCAGAGAAATGCAAATTAATACACATTTGCTTGCATGGCTGGAATAAAAAAAGACTGATTATACAAAGTGTTCTCAGGGATGTGGAGCAACCAGAACTTTTATACACTGCTATTGAAATATAAACTGATGCAGGTATTTGGAAAACAGTTGAGGGATATGTAGAAGAATGCCCATAGCAACTTTATTCATAATAGCCCAAATTGGAACAAATAAATTTCCATCTTCAGTGGGTTATTTAGTTGTGGTATAGTCATATAAAGGATCACTACTATATAGCACTGAAAATGCGCAAAATATAATTATATGCAACAAGTACAAACTAGTACATAGTGTGTCTTGGGTTTTATATGAGGTCATAGAGCAGGTAAAACTAACTTACCATCTTAGAAGTCAGGGTAATGGTTACCCTTGGTTCAGGTGTGGAGGTAGGTAACTTAGGGATAGTGACTTGCTAAATTCAGTGGGATGGGGTAAAGAGGGGCTTCAGAGGTTCTGGTAATATTTTGTTTATTGAGTTGGGCTTTGGATACAAGAATGTGTTCCTTTTGTGAAAATCTGTCAAATTGTATACTTGTGATTTAAGCGTTTTATTTTATGTATTTTATACTACAATAAACATTTCTGAGGAAAAAAAGCACTTAAAAGTAAAAAAAAATTATATGTTGCTATAATATATATGATAGTAATAATAGTCTATATGGTTATAAAGCTTTTAAGTTTTACTTGAAGTCTGAGTAGCCTGTGACAAGTTAAGTTTGCATATTATAATCTATAGAGCAACCACTAAAAAATACTACAAAGAAATATAACAGAGAAGCCAATAGATAAATAGAATACTAAAAAACAAAATGTTATCTGACCATAACATGGATTTAAACCAGAAATCAATAAAGGAAAAATAATAATCCCCATATATTTGGAAAATAAAAGGCAGACATCTAAATAATACATGAGTCAAAGAGATTTTTAAAATATTTTAAAGGAAAGTGAAATATCAAAGTTTGTGCAGTGTAGCTAAAGCAGTGCTCCAAGGTTCATTGATAACATTAAATACTTTTAATGAAAGGAAAAAGGTCTCAAGTCAATAACATAAGCTTCTCTGTTAGGAAACTAGCAAAAGAAAAACATATAACTAATTCCAAAGCAAGCAGATGGAATGAAATGATAAAGATAAAAAACAGAAATCAATGAAATTGAAAACAAAAATAATAGAGAAAAATCAACAAAACCAAAAAGTTGGTTCTTTGATAAGATTTAAAAAAAAGGTATAAACCTCTAGCTAGATTAATCAGGAAAAAAAAGAGGTAAAGTACAAATTATCAGTATCAGGAATGAAAGAGGGGACATCAGTAGCATGAACACTGAAAGTGGGGGACTACTAGCTAGTGGATACCCTACTGGAGATTTTCAAATTTGTTTTAGGAACACATGAATTTGAATACATGGTTTCATGAAATGTGAAGATAAGTGAAAAATTTATTCTAGACTTATATTATTCTGTAATATATCTGCAGTTTACACTGTTGCCAAAATATCAGCTCTATGATTAAACTACCATCATTCTCCTTAATTTAATCAGTATGGGAGTATACACAATTCTCTTGAGAAAGAAAGCTATTTCTGTGTATACCATTGTTTCAGCATAGATTGCCAACATTATTGTTTGTATTTGTAAATTATTTCCTGCCAGTTTGAAATGGGAGAAAATGCTGAATACATTGCTCTGTATTGCAGGCCTCACTAAGCAAGCTGATGGAGACACTTGGTCAAGCAGAACCCTATTTTGTAAAATGCATTCGCTCTAATGCTGAAAAGGTAAATGTCCTGTAAATCAGAGCTTCGAGCTCCACTTACTTCAAACCAGGTTTTACATTTTTTTAAGGAGAATAAGTAGAGGGAAGAGCTATCTATAATCTTTAAATGAAAACAGTGTTCTGTATTTTCTGTAGGTGCCCTTCTAATTTCTGTACTTACCTGTCTTTTTGGTATTTATATGGGCTTGATTTAGTGTTTCCTAAAAATCTGAGAAGCAAATATGTTATGAAATTCCATCATAAAAAAGAATTTTATGCAAAGTTAACCATACTTATGAGAGAAACATTAATTTGGACCTCTCTTCATCTGGGTTAATCTTTTTTCCATTTGCTTTGTTTTAGCTGCCATTAAGATTCAATGATGCCTTGGTACTTCGACAGCTTCGGTACACTGGAATGCTGGAGACAGTTCGAATTCGCCAATCCGGATACAGCTGCAAATATTCTTTCCAGGTTATGCTTTTATAGTGATATTTAAATTATATACACTTAAGTAAGTTATTCCTGTGTCTTGCTTATTTTTTATTTGGGACTCCCTTGTTTATTTCTCCTATTTCTTCATTTGCATTCCATCTTTTGTATACAGAATTGAAGAGAGATAGAGAGTACTCACTTCCATTGAATGGTAGCAATTTTGTTAAACTTGTGTTGTGATAAAATCCAGTTCCTGGCTATTCTCATTTTATCTGAATTTTGCCAGTACTAAGTTTACTCATAACACAGTAGTTCTTCCTACTGATTACTCCAGTAATTGAAATGGTTCAATCAGAACTGTCTAGTTCAAAAGATTCCATTTAGTTTTCTGCAAAGTTACCTCAGCAAAATTTTCTTCCATGGTAAGCTTCCAACAAGGCTTACAGTTATTCTCATCAGCTATTGTGTATAGAAATTATGGTGAAGATTTTCAGCAGCTGAGCAGGTTCTTTGCTGTTTCTGGGAGGGAAAGCTTCGTTCTCAGTTATACTCTGACACCTTTGCATATTTTTCTGATAAAAATTTCGGTTATTAAATAACTTTTTCTTCGGTCATTAATTTAGCTTTCTCAGAAGGGACCATTAGTTTCTGCTTTTTTCTTCTTCAATTCCCCTTTGATAACAAAATATGTAGAATTCACTATCTTCTCTACACTCCCCACTGCCATTTTACAAATTAACTGTAATTTTTTAAATTAAGAAGTAATTTCTTGGTTTTACTCTGTTTAAAAGATGAGGAGAGGATCAATAAAAGGACAATTAGCTGCTTTAGGACCATGTTTACATATAAATTTCTTGTGATTTTACAACATTTTTCTTTTCATTTTTCAGGATTTTGTGAGCCACTTCCATGTACTTCTTCCCCGAAATATTATTCCATCCAAATTTAACATTCAGGATTTCTTCAGGAAAATAAATCTTAATTCAGATAATTACCAAGTTGGAAAATCCATGGTAAATATAACATATACAGTCCTTATCAAATTTGAGTACATTTTTATATTAAAATAATAATGGCAATCTTTCCCCATGAGAATATTTATGAAAAAGTTAGTGTACCAGCTATCATAATGGGAAATTGATTAGACCAAGATTTTTACTTATTATAGTTAGTATCAACCAAAGAGCTTCTGGCCAGTGCTCCAGTTCTGCTCATAGTTTTAACTGCCTAAAAACAATCTCCTCCCAGGTATTCTACTGAAATCTTCAACTCAACTTGCTCAGTGACTTTATCCAGATTCTCCCACTGTCCTTAATTTATCAACTGCCCTTTATCTCTGTCATCCTTCTTCTAGGTTATGAGATTTGGCCTAGCCTTCACTTTAATCCTTTTACAAAGTTCTTTTTCTTTTTTTCCTAACAAATGATTCTCAGAGTATCTATCTCTCCCTTTTTCTTCATTCCTACTGCTTGCATTTTAGTTTGTTCCTTAGCTCTCACTTATATTTCTTTTACAATAAACAGATCCCTCATCCGATTTCAGTCTTTGTCATTCCATTTAACTCATTCTACCCATAGTATCAAAATCATAATCTTAATATACCTCTTTCTTTTATGTTGGCTTCCTGCTTAATACTAATCCCATGGTAACCTTCCCATTAAATTAAAACATCTCTCTCTTCAAGAACCTCCATATCATGACTTCATGCCATTTACTATCTTCTTTATGAAGACTGATTGTTCTATTGACCCCTGTATATGCTGCCCTGAACATGTACATTTGTTATTATTTCCAGCTTGTTTTGCTCTTGTTTTGCTCTTGTTTTGCTCAGGTAGAAACCTCTGCCTTTTGCCCTTATAGTTTATTGTTTTCCTTTTTGTGTATCTAATACCTATCTCTTCTTTTTTTAAAATAGTTTAAAATTTTTGACAGACATGGAAGGTGATGGATGTGTTAATTAGTTTGTGATAATTATAGTGGATACATATATCAAAATGACCCACTGTATACCTTAGATATATACAGTTGTTTCTGTCCACCTGCTTAAAGGGTAAAGTGCAAATCGTATTTCCAGAGGGTCTGTGTCTAATTTATATTTGCTTTATCCTATACCCCCAAAGATTTATTAATGGAATGAAAGAGTAAATAAACTGGTTAATAGCCTTGGGTAGCAAGAAACTTTTGATGCATACTGGGTTTCAAAAAGACTATTGTTATTGGTTTATTCATATTATCATCAAACTTCAAGATCTGTGTTTCTCAACTTTTCTCCCCCCACCCTAACTAATATCCTTGAAAATAGGAAAAATGACGTTATCAGTGGTACATTATCTCATGAGGGCAGTGAATTTCCCAAGGGAATAATATATCACAATCTCTAAGACTGGGAATTTTATATTCATGTCCATTTTTCCATTTTCCCTTCTATATTTTAATGTCTCTATTTTAATTTGAGAATGACTTCTTTAGATAAATGGATAGAAATGTTTACTAGTACTGCTTTTCATTTCTACCATTGTATTCTTCTCTAAAGAAGCTTACCACAGAAAGGATGATTCATGCAATAAATTTCTCATTTCTTCTTAAGCTGTATTCCTCATCTTTCTTCTTTTTGGTAGGTGTTCCTAAAGGAGCAGGAACGACAGCACCTACAAGATCTGCTTCACCAAGAGGTGCTCCGCAGGATCGTATTGTTGCAGCGATGGTTCAGGGTTCTGCTGTGTAGGCAGCATTTTCTCCATCTGAGACAGGCATCCATCATTATCCAGGTTGGAAGCAAAGGATTCCTCCCATGAGATTTGCTAATTAATATGGCCTTTATTTTAGCATTCAGAATTTTACTGTGAAACATTTGAATAAGAATATAAACTTCTTCAGAGATGAGAATGTGTCCTATTCATCTTTTTTAAACATTTATGTTTATTTATGTATTTGAGAGAGAGAGAGAGAGAATGCACAGGGGGAGCGGCAGAGGGAGAAGGAGAGAGAGAAAATCTCAAGCAGACTCCCTGCTGAGTGCAGAGCCTGACACAGTGCTTGATCTCATGACCATGAAATCATGACCTGAGCTGAAACCAAGAGTCTAATGCTTAACCTACAGAGCCACCCAGGCGCCACTCCTGTTCATTTTTGAAATGTTCATTTCACCCAACAGATTACGTATTATAATAATAGACTATTGATAAATACTGATAAAGTTGAGTTTAAATTAAATTGAATTTATAGCTATAATATCTTACAAGGTATGGTTGGGGCAAAGGAGTTATATGCCTTAATTTTTGATGACATAGTTATTTTTGTTTGATAGTTTCCTGAGAATATTTGAGAGTTATATATACATTGTTGTTGCTCTGTACTTATCTTGGATGATAGGTATCTTATTTCGTATTTTTCTGTTTTATTTTCTCTCTCATTGATTTATGTAACTGTTCTCCTCCATAGGCCTTTTTTTGTTTATGTAAGAAAATCTTTAGAAACTTAATCTTTGAAACATGTGCATGTTGACCTTAAATCCCTTAATATTGGCAAACTGTAGCATGAGAAGATAATGTAATTTGTTAAAGCATCAAAAATTTTTAAATTATTTTAAGTTCTATAATTAACTTCATTGAGGTGGTATTTTCTAGAAGAGTTGTTTTAGCCAGGCATATCTGGAAAAGGAAAACTTTTTTTCCCCCCACTTTAATCATGTGCAATTTAACTCTAGCCACTTAACCTTTAATTGTGACATAATACATTTTTTTTTCTGTGAAAATATGGCATAAGATAAGACAGCAGTTTTTGTTGTTTTCCCCACAGCGATTCTGGAGGAATTACCTAAATCAGAAGCAAGTCAGAAGTGTAGCTGTGCAGAAGGATGTTTTAGTTATGGCTAGTGCAGCCACTCTGCTCCAGGCCTCCTGGCGTGCTCACTTAGAGAGGCAGAGGTATTTGGAGCTCCGGACTGCAACTATCATCATCCAGCAGAGATGGAAGGCATATTATAGACGGAGACATATGGCTGCTGTCTGCATTCAGGCAAGATGGAAAGGCTACAGGGAAAGTAAGAGGTATCAAGAACAAAGAAACAAAATCATCCTTTTGCAATCAATTTGTAGAGGATTCAGAGCAAGACAAAGGTAATCTTTGTTGCTATGATAGTTACTCCTTCTTTCTTTTCAAGTATTTTATGTCTCTGCTCCAACACTTGCCTAACTTGTATTAGAATTGGTTATGTATAATTTTGTCTTCTCCAGTAGGCTGTTATACTCCTAGCAGTTTTAACTCACATTGTGTGGTCTATAATAGAAGCCAAGTAGATGTTTATTGAATTAAATTGGATTGAAAATCTACATGGTCTGTGGTTATAACTGCTAAGAGTTAACTTGTACATTCAGTTGAATCTTTAAAAATTGGCAATATTCAGTTGTTTTTACCTTTAGAAACTTTTTAATTTCATTTTAAGGTTTATCTTAAAGATATTTTTTAAATGAGAGCTTTACTTCTGAGTTAATTTATGTTTTGACTAGAATGTCCTATTAGAAATAATGCACTTAATAAAATATCATCTCACTCATAGAAATGGAATTATGAAATGTGCATCCAAGTTAGCTTAAGAAGAAAAATCTGGAGCTTTCCATATATTTCTTAAATTCTCAGTAAAATGTATTTTCTTCAGTACTAAGTAGAAGATAACCTCTAACCCATTTTTCCCTGTTTTTCTATAGGTTTAAAGTTTTAAAAGAACAAAGACTGAGAGAAACAAAACTAGAACTTGGATTGGCAAATACTGAGCCATCTGGAGCTCTGGAAATTCAGGGTTCAGACCCTTCAGAATGGGAGGATTGTTCCTTTGATAACAGAGTTAAAGCTATAGAGGAATGTAAGTCTGTGATAGAGAGTAATCGAATTAGCCAGGAAAGTTCAACGGACTGCTTGAAAGAGTCCCCAAACAAGCGACAGGAGAGAGCCAGAAGCCACAGTGGTGCAGACTTGCAGGAAGAAGTGATTGTCAGAGAGAGACCTAAGTCCTTGGAGGATCTCCACCAAAAAAAAGTAGGTCGGGCCAAAAGAGAAAGTCGGAGAATGAGGGAACTAGAGCAGGCTATATTTAGTTTAGAATTGTTGAAAGTTCGTTCTCTTGGTGGCGTGTCTCCTTCTGAGGAACGTAGATGGTCTACAGAACTGATGCCGGAAGGCCTTCAGTCTCTACAGGGTACACCTGACAGTGAAAGCTCTCAAGGAAGCTTGGAACTTCTGAGTTGTGAGGAAAGCCAGAAGAGCAAACTGGAATCCATAATTTTAGATGAAGGAGACTTGCAGTTTCAGTCACCTAAAATATCTAGCAGTCCAAAATTTGAATCACAGAACAATGCCGTCAGTGCCTCAGGTGAGACTAACTATACTTTGATTGAAAAGGGGGCATCCTCTGACGCAGTCTGTTTGAAGAATGGGACTATGAAGGAAAAACTAGTTTGCAGTTCTGAATCTATTACCTGTAAGCCACAGCTGAGAGACCCCTTTATTTCAAATAGTTTGCCTACGTTTTTTTATATTCCTCAACAAGACCCACTGAAAACAAGTTCCCAACTAGATACAAGTATCCAGAGAAACAAGCTATTAGAAAGTGAAGAAACACTTTCAGCTCTCACTTCGGATATCAACAGGGAAGCCAGAAAGTATCACTTTCCAGGAGAAAATCATGTTGTTACATCTTTGAATACAGATTCTTCTAATACTGTGCTGAAGAAGTTAGAAAAGCTAAACATTGAGAAGGAAGAAAGGCAAAAGCAGTTGCAGCAGCAGAATGAAAGAGAGATGATGCAACAGATTCGTCAGCAAACAGGTATTTTAGAGAAGGAGCGTAAAGCCTTCAAGACAATTGAAAAGCCAAGAACTGGGGAGTCCTTCCTGGCACCATCTTTCCATCCATCAGAGCAAAGAACAGAGAGGCCATCCTCCCTCCTTATTCTGAATACCCCAAGTAAGGAAGAGCCCAATGTAGTAGGGCCTCCATCAGTAACAGTAAAAGATACAGCTCTTCTTCCAAAAGACAGCCCTCCTGCTCACCCACCCCAGAAGGACCGACCTGTCACCTTGTTCTTTGAAAGGAAAGGAGGCCCATGCCAGTCTGCTACTACCAAGGAATTATCCAAGACAGACAGAATGTGCACCCAACTGAATGTAGCCAGTAAACTTTCTAATAATCATATTTCAAAAAGAGAACACCACAGACCTACTCAGTCTTATAGCCACAAATCTGATGACTCCTCCAGAGATGGAAATACTAGGGTTATTTTCTTCACACCAAAGGACAATATGAGTATTTCCCTGTAAGTGAAATGCTTATTTATTTTATGTATATAAATTGGAAACTTTTTGGAGAATTTTATTAAGGTTCCTTAATCTACTTCGACTATTTGTATAGTTGCTACTGAAATTAGCCATTTTTTCTGTTAAAAAAAAAAAATTCCCTAATCGTTGACTCTAGCAGCTACCTGAAATAGAATATAATTATACCATAGGAATCTTTGACTAATAAGCACAGATAGAGTTTTTTGGTTCCTCCTCATTAAGTGAGAAAGCATTTATGAAGGGCAGTATAGTGCTTGTAAACATAGTAGGCATTCAGCAAATGCTGGTTGCTCTAGACCTCTGGGGTGTGGCAGGTCCAATCTTACTAGTGTCAGGCTTTAAAGTTAATGTACTTTGTCCCAGCCTTTAGCCTATTTATGGTCTTAATTAAGTATTTCATACTATTTTTGTGTGGTAAAAAAACACAAAAAGTATAATTTACCATCTTAACCATTCTTAATTGTACAGGACAGTAGTGTTAACTATATGTATATTGTTGTGCAATGGATCTCTAGAACTTTTTCATATTGCAAGAGAAACTCTTATTACCCATCAAATAGTTACACTCCTTTCTCCTTACTCGAAGCTCCTAGCAACTACCATTCTACTTTCTAAGAGTTTAACAACTTAAACAGATGGCTTATATAAGTGGAAGTTCTTTATACTTTTAAGTTTTCTTAACTAGTGGTCACCCTGAGAAAAGCACTTTTTAGGTGGAACATAAAAGCAAAGATGATAAAATTTAAGAAATTTGTATTAAGTCTTTGTATACAGTGGATTCTCTCAGTTCTTATGGGAAAATGTCAATGTTTAAGTAAAAGGAGGGTATATATCTTAGGGATAAAAAAATTAAATTTCACATTTACTGTGGAAAAAACCTTTTCTCTCTTCCCATAGTTTGAGCTTTTAATTTTTCAGTCTTTAAAATTATGTACAGAGTTTATAGACCCTTTGTAAATACAAGCAAGAGATCATTGATATTTTCCATCAGGGATTTTTGTATGGTATTATAAGATGCAATTGGACTAAATGACAGCTTGAGGTCCTATGCTTGACCATTAACCTAGAGATTGCCCCAAAGTTCAAAGACCTTATGTAGCATATATAAGCCCATCAGAGTGTTAAGAATATTATTTCCTATCATTCTGATGAAGTTTAGTGATGAGAGGTGTGTGTTTGTGTTGTATGTGTATGTGTAGCTGTTGGATCCATGAATATGTTCTATAGAAGGCGTACGTACAGATTTCAAAAACATTAATGTTTTTGTGAATTCTTGCAAACGTCTTTTATCATTTTCAAGATAAACAGTCTTAGGGCTACTTGATCTAGTTTGCTTTTATCCCATTAAGATCTACTTATCTTCAAAATGATTATATATTAGGTTGTTTATGTCAAAGCTTATGTAACATTCATACTTAAAATCTTCTCGTTGCATTTTATAGAATTGTAAATGTTGGTGTTTCTCAGTTATTTTTTCCAGTTTGCACATATTGTAGATGAGATCACTGAAGCCTGCAGAGGTGAAATGACTTGTTCAAGGTCGCATACTGAGAAATCGCAGGGAATAGAACTTGAGTTTCATGATTAGGAATCACTGTTGAGTTTCATGATTGGGAAGTAATGTTAGTGTTCTTTCTATGCCACAGATAAGTGTATAGTGGTCTTCATCTGTTTAATGAAGGAGAACAAAAAAGAAATCATGGTGAAATCTAAAGAAAATGCTGTGAGTTTAAAATTTGGCTAGGGTTGTCAGGTACCGTCAAAGGTCCTATTATTTCCTTCTCTTTAGAACAAAGCAGATAGGCTCAGCTGGATAAGAGATTTTATTTATTTATTTATTTGACAGAGAGATCACAAGTAGGCAGAGAGAGAGGAGGAAGCAGGCTCCCTGGTGAGCAGAGAGCCCAATGATGCGGGGCTCAATCCCAGGACCTTGGGGTCATGACCTGAGCCGAAGGCAGAGGCTTTAACCCACTGAGCCACCCAGGTGCCCCCTGGATAAGAGATTTTAATAAAAGGGAATCTTTTAGGATAGCCTGGGATTGCTAGGCTTAATCATACCTTGGTCAAAAAGGGAGATCTCTGAGAAGCCTTTAGCTAGCAAAGATTGCCATCTATTTAGGTTTGTTTTAGGATTCATTGCATAGAGCAAAGGACAAGATAACCTCTTACAGCCCCTAGGTCTTCATTTGTAAAAATTAAGTGGAAGATTTTGAATGACAGAACCATTAATCTGCTAACTTGTATAATAAGTTAGTGTCTCCTTTAAACCCAGCAGTATGCTAGAAGGTAAGGTATGATTCTTAGTGAGCTTATAGTTCTGCTAAGGAGAGATTAGCAATATGTTATTGATAAATTTTAAAACTCAGGCTACTGAGTTAATATAGGTAATTGGGACCATGAAAGTTTTGGGTTCGATTCACATTTTCATCAGATACCCATTTCTACATAGAATTTAATGATAAAAAGTCACATTGTGTGGTTATTCAAGCAAAATTAAGTTTCCACTAGGTAACATCTCTGTATGGCATACCTCCTTTAACTTGATAACAATTTGCTATCATGCTAGTTTTGATTTTGTTCTGTATAACAAAGTTTTTAAACTAATATAGTAGATGAAAGCTGAAGAGAGGTGTCAGCAGAAGATTTGCTAGCCAATAGGAACCATCTCAGTATAAAACAAAGTAATGGGACCTATATCACTTGATACCTACTTATCAGGTATTTTATAATGACTAGAATAAAAGGTCCCTTCTAAGACTATAAGATTTGGGGATGTGACATTTTCCCTTATCAAATCCATTTGTTTTCCTGAGCTAATTCTGCTGCTACTAGTCTTAAACATAGGTCATAGTGGAATATACCCAGTGATTATCAGGGACAGGCCTCTAGTAATCCAGTCACATATGTCAGTTCTTGATAATACTATTAATTAGGTAAGCAGAAAAAAACGGATATGTTGTTTTGGGAATTGAATAAAGTCTGGAAGTATTTAATGTAATTTGCTAGAATTCTTTGATTTGTCTTGTTAGGCTATATTTCATGCTGTACTTTAAGACTGCTGCCATGGGATGTCTGCTAAGAATTGAATTATAATCCTGTTATTTATTATCCTTAGTGTCAGCAAGGAAGCCTTAAACAGTGGAAATCCTCAACTCCGTAAACAAGATGAACAAAATTGGAAACCTGTGAAGTCAACTGGGCCGGGCAAAGGAGAGGTAAGTATTTAATCTTATCTATCTTTTATGCAAAATAGATACACCTATTTTGGAAATATTTATTCTAGGTAAAACACCTCATTTATACAGTTACTCCCAAGTGTTTATTCGAAAGAAGCCATGAGTTAAGTCTGTGATAAACTTAGGGAGGTGTACTTCAGGGAAGGAATGTCGACTAAAATCCCAGATAATGTTTACAAAAAAGATGTTGCTTTAAAAAAGAAGGCAATTTATGCAAGTGGCTTTGGTGATATATCACGGCGGTGAAAGATTATTTCCTTGGCTATAGAGAACAGTGTAGATTTGGCTTCCATTTTTGTCCTTTGTCCAGAATAATGTATATAGATTGCTTTTGGTTATCTCTATCACTTCTTGTAGAAAGGACATTGCAAGCGGGGTGGAGGGATGTTTCAAGAAATTCATGACCTCTCTTTCATTGGCATCATCTCCCAAAAAACCAAAACAAAACATTGTTATGTTATTTGTTTTATCATTTGGTCAAGCAGGTTGCCAGACCGGCCCATAAAAAGAAAGCTCGAATGGCGCGGACGCGCTCCGATTTCTTGACTAGAGGTACTTTTGCCGATGGGGAGGGGGATACAGAGGAAGATGATTACGATGACATTATTGAGCCCCTTCTCTCCCTTGACCAAGCTTCTCACTCTGAGCTAGGGCCTGCACCCAACCTGGGTCAGGCCTCTCACAGTGACTCCGAAATGGTAATTTTACAGCAATATAAGAAAAATAGGCACCAAACAAATCTTATGGGAATAGTGAATAGCCTTTGCTAATCTAAAGCTAACCTTCACAGCTTCTTCCTCGTATAATGGTTTGTTCATGGGAAACCTCAGTGAACACAGCAACAAAGTTAAACTTTAATTTATTAGGACTCAGATAAAGGGCACTTTAACAGTGTATGTCAAATCATAAATTAGGGAAAATTAAGGTTATTTAATTTAGCACTAAGGTAGAGATTTTCTGTTCTATCTTAAAAGGTCTAGAGTAGGGGCCCTCACACTTCTTTCTGTAAAGGACCAGATAGTAAATGTTTTAGATTTTGTGGGTCCTTTAGTTTCTGTTGCAACTATTTAACTCTGCCACTGTAGAGCAAAAACAGCCATAGACATAAGAAAACAAATGGGCAAGGTTTTGTTCCAATAAAACTATTTACAAAAACAGGCAGTGGGCTGTATTTGATATTTTGGTTATAGTTTGCTAATTGAGCCTTTGTCTAGTGAATAGGCTATATGTTAAATAATCCAGTTGCTTTTAACTGAAATGGTAATATCTTTTCCTTTTTTTGTTTTTGCCTTTAAACTTGCTTTGTCTCCCCCATTTTTAGTACTAGAAAATAAACATGAATTTAAAAAAAATTTAATGAGCCATGCCAAAAATGTTTTCTTGGACCAACCTACCCAGGTAGAAGGCTGTATGTATTATGAATTTGTATTGATAAAAAATTATAACATTGGAGTTATATTTGAATAAAGCTGCACTTAGTCATAATATTTGACTAAGAATATAACTTTATGATCATATTTCAACCAAAATTAGGAATATATAGTTTGACAAGTGTGAATGTATTTATGGATATAAAATGTTTGATTTTTGGAATTGTCCTGAAAAATACACAATATAAGGACTCTATATGTCTAATTTGTACAAACATTATCATTGATCAAGTGGAGTGATATATGCATTTTATTTCCATTCATATCCTGAAGTTGGATTTCTAACCTTCTTTAGTATCTGTTCATTATGGTAGGAAAGTTCTAGGTTTGTCTTCTTTTGTCATTAAGTATTTTATCTTTGAACTGTTTTAAACTGTTTGTTAAACAGTTTAAATAGGACCAAAGAATTAAATTTTCTGCCAGTTTCTAGAATATCCTTATTGTCTTTATCTTCTGTTAGAAATACTGTTTTTAAATGATAATATTGATATTCTAAGAAAAAAATAAAAACAAAAATGTATGACAAATTCTCTGATTAGATAAATGAGTCATTACTTTGAGCTAAACTGTAGGACTGTAAAGATTGGAAATAATCTGTATATCCATTAAGATATGTAATTAGAGCCAAAGCCTTCTTTTCAGTGTAGGTTAAAATAACTCCATTTTGGAAGTGCCCTGTTTTTTAGTTATAAATAATGAAACATACTCTACCCATAGGATTAGTAGTTAAAGATGAAATTATATTATGGAACAACTAATTTAATGAAAAGTATTGCTTTTTTAGTGTAGATAGGGAGCATACTTAAATTATTCTCTAAAGTATACATAGATTTTTCATTTGTGGAAGAACTTAACATTTGTAATTGCTGTTTTGTTCCTGAGAGTTTTCTTTGTTACAAACCTTAGTCCTTTTGGTGGTAGAATTCTTCCTCACTGTGAAAACTCATAATGAGATGAACTGGAAGTTGGGCTTTCTGCTTGGAGCATTCTGCCCCTTTAAGGGTTCTAGCTGGTAGCCTCTGTCTGTGATTCTGTTCACCTGCTTGACGGTCACTGCATGCCCGTAGTTGTAGAGCACTCTGCCTCCCTGCACAGTGAATATAGTCTCTTCTCCAGCTCTCTTGCTGTCCTTCTGTTTCGTCACTAGCTATTTTAGGAACAGGTGGTGGTGTTTGTTTCTTTCTGGTGGACACTTGCATGAAGAAGCTTTGCTTTCTAGAATATGCTGATAGATACTTATTGGGGATGGGGGTGGAAAGGGTAGGAACAGTTTAAAGTGTTTGTTTATCTTGAAAATTTGCCATGTTCTAATGTTCTCTGATTGTAAAGATAAAGACTAATTGACTGTAAATGGGATTTACTGAATTGTCAAAAAATCCAAATATCTCTAGAATTTTAAATACGCTTGATTTTCTAGGCACATGGATTTTTTAAAACTTGGGTGTGTGTGTGTGTGTGTGTTTTTGTTTTTTTCTGGACAAAGTGATCCTGTCACTCTGACATTTGCTAAAAAGAGTGTTACTCAGTTTTGGAAGAAGCCATTTGACCTTTCCATTTGTGAAATAACTGATCTAATGGAATAAAGACAGTCCTATATGAATTACCTGAAGAGGATTCCCTAAGCATTACCTCCTGGATTCATCAGTCATTAATTAGTTGTTACCTGCTAGGAGGGGTAGAGACAAGAGTAGTGGCTTCCTTCCTTATGACTTTGGTGTTTTGTTTTGTTTTGTTTTGTTTTAACGTTCTGCCTTTAATTCTGCCATTTGAATAACTTCAGTCTCCAGATGCTGCTCTCACTCAGTTCCTCCATCCACTCTGTTGGCTTTTACTCAAGAATAATGACATGTTCTGCCACGTAATATTTTTAAGGTGGTTTTCATATAGTTTTTTAGTCTCTCAGTATTTTAGATGGTAAGTGAGTTAGTCACATCATTTCTTTTCCTTATTAGTAGAATTAGGTATAGGTAACATTATAGTTTCCTCTGTTATCCCTGGACAATCATCTCTATGGGCATGACTCCGAAGTAGCTCTCCAAAATTTGCCTTCTTTATCTCCAGTAGGAAAAATTTCTCATTTTATCCCCAAACTGCTATCACTTCTTATATTCCTGTTTGTGTTTGTTATTATCTGAAATATTCTCCAGTCCTTATCAGTGTAGAATTTTCCTTCTCTCCACTGCTCACTCCACAAAAAAATGCCAGAAAAACCTGTTGATTGAGCAAGACTTAAGTTTTTTAGCTTGTTTTACATAAAGTAAAGGAAAATCTGCTTTGACTAGGCCTTAGGAATTTCTCAGGAAGGGGAAGCCAGGAGAAGATGTTTATAGAATTTTTAGAACCTGTACCGGTAATTTTGAGATGGTTCTTGCAAATTGGAAATCTGGTTGATATTGAACAGAGTTTATGACATAGAAGGTTTGGATTGGTAGTCCCAGTGTAGCAGCTATACTGTTGCATACACTTAGTATTTATCTATTTATTGATTATTAATTAATTTCTTTTAAAAAGATTTTATTTATTTATTTGAGAGAGGGAGAGAGAGCACAAGCAGGGAGAGAGGCAGAAGGGGAGAAACAAGCAGACTCTGCTGAGCAGGGAGTCCAACGTAGGGCTTGAACCAGGACTCTGAGATCATGACCTGAGCCGAAGTCAGGTGCTTAACTGACAGAGCCACCCAGGTGCCCCTACACTTGATATTTATATGTATTTTATTGTTCCCCAAAAGGTTAGGGATGGTTTATAGCATCACAATTCTCTGCACTTAAAGCTTTGGTAGAATTTCCCCGTGAAACCATCTGGGATTTTTTTGTGGCATAATTCCTTGATAATTAACTGTATTTCTTATAGAGAAATTAGTCTTGTAATCTTTCTATCTAATAGAGCCAATTTTGGTAAATAATTTTTTCTTATGGGATGATTAATTTCATCTAAATTTCAGATTTATTTGCATTGAAGTCTTGGAAATTAGTCTCATGTTCTTTAAAAATTCTGTTTCAATGATTATTTCCCTTCTGTCATTTCATATTTGGTAAATTTGTGTTTTTTTCCTTTTTTTCTTTAAGTTTGCTAATCACTTGTCTCTGTTGTTACTTTTTTCCAAAATAATAGGGTTTTGGTTTATTTATTATCCCTAGTTTCCCCCACCCCCATTCTCCACTGAATTCTGCTTTTACATTTCTTATTTATTTCCTTATTTTTAATTTCTTATTTTTCTAAATTCTTATTTCTAAATTTCTTATTTTTCTACCTTTTAAGTGGGGGAATTTAATTCATTTATTTAAGTTATTTTTATTGATACAGGTTTTTAAGGCTGTGAATTTTCTTTTGACCATTACTTTAGTTGTATCTTGTTTATTCTAATGTGTATTAAGTTTGTAATTACTTTTTGAGAAAATCGGTAATTTCAGTTTATATTATTTTTTACCCAAACCTTGTTCAATAAAAATCTTTTTGTTTTCAGAGGAGGGACATTTTTATTTTTTAACTTTTTAAAATTTCTGGTTTAACTGTGTTATGATAAAAGAGTATAATGATTTATAATGATCAAATTTCCTCATCATTTTCTTTGTTAATATGTGGTCAGTTTTTGAGAAAGTACCATGTGCATTTTTAAGTAGGTGTATTCTGTATTCAGAATGTAAAATTTCAGTATATAACCATAATCTCTTCCTTACTGATTAAGTTGTCTTCTGTATCGTTTTTTTTTTTTAAGCCTTTCTGGATCCTTTTGTTTTAGATGTGTGTTTGCATGCAGTATAATTGGTTCCTACTTTGTCAGCCAAATTAAAAAAATTTTTGCCTTATAGATGAGTTATACCTATCCCTATTTATTGATATAACTGATAGATGCAGTCTCAATTATCTTTCTTAATAATCTTACGTTATTATTTTGTGTTATGTTAAATTTGCTGTGTTTATGTTACTTTTTTGCTGTTTCACTTTTTAAAATTTCTTTTGATATGTGGGGGTTTCGTTTTCTGTTAGTTTGTATATGACTTTTTAAATGCCTTAATTTACTGTATTTTAATTTAACCAATTCTCAAGTTAGTCATTTATAATAATATTTTTTAATTCTCACCTATTTTGATACAACTATTGATGAATTATTCTTGTCTCTACTTTTCCTCTCTTCTTTTTTTAGGCTTTTATTTATAATTTGTCAGCACATATAATTTTACATATTCTCATATATATAAATTCTGGTTTTGCCTTATGTTTGAAACACTTTCATAGATTGCAGTTTTATTTATTTTTTGTTTTTTTAGATTGCAGTTTTAAATACTGTGTCCCATTATTTTGTTTTTCTTGTTTAGAGAATCCAATTGTAAATAAGTTTTTTTCTTCTTTTTCTGTCTTTCATCTCAACCATGTTCTTTCTGATTCTTTTTTACTCATTTCTTTATACTTTCTATTCTTTATTATCTTTATCTGTTTAGTATCTTTCTGCCTTTTAAATCTGCACTTGCATTTTTTCTCCCTTGGGCATCTTTTAAGTTATTCTTCACTATCTTTTTTATTTCTTTAGTGAGTTCACTCAACTCCCTTCATTGCTTCCTGGTTTTTATTGAGATGGGGGGGCTCATTTTTATTTTTAATTTTTGAATTTTTGATTCATTATGGTGTTTCATGTATATGAGGTTACTTAATTCATTTTTACTTTACAGTTTTCTGCTTCATGCTTGGTTTCTCTATGTTTGGTGGGAGATGGGTTATCATCTAAGTTGTTTTGGTTCTAATTTTCTTTGTTTTCTTATTGTAGCTTGTGTAGATTTTGTCTTTATTCATGTTGTACATTTGGGATAGTTTATAAGTAACTTGATTTCAAGAGCTTCCTCTTGTCAGTGTAAATATGAAAAGATTTTTTTGCAGGCATCCTGTTTGGAGTCTGTTAGTTGTATGTGTGTGTGTGTTGGAGGCAATATTGTGTCCTTCATTTTTTGCTTCTGTTTTGCCTTGTTAGATTCGAAATATTCCTCTTCTGCTTCTTTTCTTCACTACTAAATCTCTAAAAGGCACCCCTTCGTTCCTTTTTACCTTCGTTTTCCTCAGAAGCAGTGCCTTTAAAAATATGTCACCTTGAATCACATGCAATTTTAAGTTCTCTCCCTTTAGTTAGTTCTCTGATCTCCTAGTGCTCAATATTTGTGTCAGTTTTGAGTCACTATAGATGGATTGACTTTTTCTCCTCCTTGTCAGTAATATATTGTTATTTCTTTGCATGCCTTCTTATTTATTATTGGATGCCTGACATTGTAGATTTTGTCTTGTTGGGTACTGTGGATACGTTTGTATCTGATTAATATTCTTGAGACTGTTACGTTCCAGTAATATTTCAGAGCTTGATTATGGAAGGAGTTTGTTCCTAAGGATTTGTTAGTCTCATTGTATTGAATGCTGGAAATTTTCTAAGAGAGTAGATTTCAGGTGCTCTCACCACCAAAGAAGAAGAAGAGGAGGAAAGGAACAATGGGAAGAGGATCTGTTAATCAGTCTGCAGTAATCATTTTAATATTTATATGTAAATAAAATCATTTTTTACACTTTATATACAGTTTTTATTAAATTAAACTTAAGATTTGTTAGGTCCAAACAGAGCAGTTTTTCACCTAGGGCTTATTTTTGACTATCACTTATTCTTGACTACTGAGGCAAGATCCTGCTATATACTTGACCCAGTACCCTGGGAGTCATAAAGTTATATGTTCTGACTTAGGCATAGGCACTGTTACTGGCTTTTGATAAGTGCTGGGCACTATTACCTTTAATCCTTTCAGGTGGTCCTTTGCCTGGTGTTGGGTAGTTGTCTGACATAGAAGTGTTGATTAGTACTCAGCTAAATACCCTCTGAAGATCTCCACAGTTTTTTATTTGTGTATCTCTTTCCTCTTCAGTGTTCTCTCTCTCTCTCTCTCTCTCTCTCTCAGTCTCTAGTCTCTCTGGACTTTTAACTTGATGTGTTCAACTCAGAGAGTCTGCCAGGGTTCTCCTGGAACCCTCTCTCTGTGTCACAGTTTGGAAACTGTCTCAAAGTACTAAGCTGGGACAGATGAAGGACTCATTTCCCATCTCCTGAGAATAATTGTCCATCATCTTGATAACTGCTTATTCTTACTATTTTGTCTGGGTTTCTGTTTTGTTTTTGGTTTTGGTTGTTTCAGGCAAGAGGATAAAACTGTTGCAGCAGACTAAAAGGCTAAAGAAAAGATACTATAATTATAGAAAAATGAAATATTAGGAAAGGATTCGAATAGGTAACAAGAAATTTTCTCTTCTGATTGGAATTTTCCTTAAAGGGGCACATTGTAAATAAATGGAACAAGAATTGCCCATTGAAATTCAGTTCCCAGTTTGATAAAGCCATGTAAGTTGTTTATAGTTTTAGACCATTAGTAGTGATAATGTTTGATCCTTTGTGGGTTTTTTTTTTTTCCTTTCTTAAATCCTTGACTAGGTATAATAAAAGTCTACAGTAGCAAGTTAGACCATAAAAGTAATTACTACCTGTAGGGACACATAAAAGGATGCATGAAAGACTATACTTCATATTCTAGATTTATCAGATTCTGGATCTTTTGTCTGTATGTTTAGTTGGCTTTGACTTTTTCTTACCTTTCCACTTGATATTGTTAAGTTGTCAGAAAACATGAACTCTGGTAGGTCCTGTTCAGCATTTCATTGACCCAAGTTCTCTTTATATCAGATTATTCTAGGAAGTTAATAAAATTTTTAGTAGGTTCTTTTATTTTATTGTGGCTGAAAATATGAACTTAGTTTTATGTATTTTTAATAGATGTAATTCTCAGTTCTGTAACTTGAGTTTTAATTACAGTATTATGATATGGTTACTTGGCTTTAAAGTCTTTCATATATGTAATTATTACAGACGTCACAGCGATTTTCTTCAGTTGATGAAGAAGCAAAGCTTCATAAGACTATGTCTCAAGGAGAAATTACAAAATTGGCAGTGAGGCAGAAACCTTCAGATTCGGACATAAGGTATCATTTGAAATTCATTTTTCAGCAAATATTAAGTACCTACTATAGGACAGGCACATGATAATTCAAATTTACATGATGAGCTTCATCTTTCTATTTATTTAGCAGTGTGATTTTGGTAAAGTCTTTAAATCATTGTATCACTTGTGGTTTTTGTTGTAAGAGAATGGAGATTGAATCAGATGAGAGTGAAAATATTTCCCAGCTTTGGATTTGTATTCTGTTCTGAGTTAAATGTTTTACAAATGGAACTGGAAAAAAGACTTTCGGGAAATAATTCTGTTCCCTTTAAGAGAGTATATGGAGTTCTTATTTGTCAGGTAAATATCTGTGTCTGTTATTGTGTTATATAAGGCAGTTGAACCCTCACTGAACACTCGAAGATGACGCTGAAATCTTTCTGGTCCTATTAAAGGCCATCTCCTCAATGTCTGTAGAGGCATAATCCATGATAATGCAAATCCAGACCAGATTATGCTAGAGATCAACTTTTGGGAGAAAGATACACCATAGCACAAAAGATAAATGTCTGGAGATAGCAGATTAAATACATGAATTTAATTTCTACTTCTTCCTCCAGAATTGCTAAAATGACAAAACTTACGCTAAAATGACAAAACAACAAACAAACAACTGGAGACAACTGTAATAAAACTGTGGACTCCAAAAAGTAAATAGACAAATTTTAAATGTCTTAATAGGTAGAAGAAAGCTGAATCCTAAACCAACTGGGTAAACCTGAGTAAGAAACATCTGGCTGACTTCCCCAATCCTAGCAGAAACCTAGAGATTTATTCTCTGGAAAGGATAAAATAGAAGATCTCTGTTCTTGGAGGTTCTCTGATACATTCGAGGATTTGGGTACATATTTGAAATAAGGAGATTTAATTAATGTTTACATACTGAATGTATGTAATGAATGATTCCCCTAATTTTTTCTTCCACTCAGTTTCCACATTTCATGTTTCCTTAGGTAGTTGTTTCAAAAAGTCTTTGGGACTTTTGTACAAACCCCAGGGGAAGACCTAGAGATATTTGTATCAAGGGTTCTCCCTACAAAATGGACTAGCCAGAAAATCATACAAGGAAAACGAGTTTGGAAGCTCCACCAATGCATACTTGAATTTCCACACAGTGTTTTGTTTTGTTTTGTAACCCTACTTTTTACCACATTTGAAGAAACACCTTACAAAAGAAACTAAAACTAGTGGATATATTACAACTTGGAAGAAATGAACTATGCAGGGGAAAGAAAACTTCCAGACAGACAAGTGAAACTAATCAACAGACCTTCTGCATAAATAAATATAACTGCATGAAAGAAAAACAATCATTATAAAAGAGTCTTTGAAAATTAAAAGTATGATAGCATGAAGAAACAGCTAGAATAGTTGAAAAGAAAGTTGAGGACATACCTTAGAAGGTTGAGCAAAAAGATAAAGAGATGGAAGAGACAAGAAAAGATACGAATATTGATTTAGGTAGTATAGACATTTAATAATATTTGATCTTCCCATCCATGAGCATGGAATGTCTTTGTGTCATCTTCAGTTTTTTTTCGTAAGTTCTTTTTATAGTTTCAGAATAGAGATCTTTCACCTCTTTGATTAAGTTTATTCCTAGGTAGCTTATTGTTTTAGGTGCAACTGGAAATGGGATTGATTACTTAATTTCTCTTTCTGCTGCTTCATTACTGGTATATAGAAATGCAACAGATTTCTGTACATCTTATATCCTTTGACTTCACTGAATTTGTTAGTTCTCTCTGAGATAAGGTACTTGCAAATTACATATCTTATGAAGGGTTAGTATCTAAAATATATAAAGAACTTATAAAACTCAACACTCAGAAAATGAATAATCCAGTTGAAAAATGGGCAGGAGACATGAATAGATTTTTTTCCAGAGAAGACATACAGATGGCCAACAGATACATGAAAAGATAATCAACATCACTCATCACAGGGAAATATAAATCAAGCTACAGTGAGATATCTTAACACTGTCAGAAAGGCTAAAATCAACAACATAGGAAACAACAGGTATTGCTGAGAATGTAGAGAAGGGGGAACCCTCTTACACTGTTAGTGGAAATGGAGACTGATGGAACTACTCTGGAAAACAGTATCAAAAAAGTTAAAAATAGAACTACCCTATGACCCAGCATTTGCACTACTGGGTATTTACCCAAAGGTTACTAAAATACTGATTTGAAGGGATACATACACCCTGATGTTTACAGCAGCATTATCTACAATAGCCAAGTATGGAAACAGCCTAAATGTCCATAGACTGACAAATGGATAAAGAAGATGTGGTGTGTGTGTGTTGCATGCGTGCGCAGTGGAATATTACCCAGCCATCAAAAAAGAATGAAATCCTGCCATTCGCAACGACGTGGATGGAGCTAGAAGATACTGTGCTGATAAGCAAAATGAGTCCAAGAAAATCAAATGTGACTCATATATTGAATTTAAGAAAGAAAACAAATGAGCAAAGAGGAGAAAGAGAGGAAGAGAGACAAACAAGAAAAAGACTCTTAATTATAGAAAACTATTGGGTCCCAGAGGGGAGGTGGGTAGGGGATGGCTGAAATAGGTGATGGGGATGAAGGAGTGCACTTGTGATGAGCAACAGGTGTTGTATGGAAGTGTTGAATCACCATATTGTACACCTGAAACTAATATTACACTGTATATTAACTGGAATTTAAATACAAAATGATAAGAGTAGCAGTTCAGGAGATCCAGTGAGCTACTAATGGGAGATCCAGAAAGAACAAAGAAAACAAGGAGGACAGATCATTAATAAGGTAATTCAAATAAGTTTTATAGAACTGAAGGACATGAGTTTCCAGATTCAGAGGGCCCAGTGATTGCCCAATATAATGGATGGAGACAGACCCATACTAAAAGACATTTTATTATAAAAACAATAGAGACAAAAGGAATTCCCATGATGATGGAAAGTAGCTTTTCAAGTGATGGTTGTATAACCAGCACTGCAGGAAACCATGCCTGTTGGAGCAGGCTGGAAAGCTCTGGGAGACATTTCTTAAAGAAATGGAGTACCTATTTTGTTTGAACATGTTGAAAGGAGATGCACACAACTAGGGAAACATTTCAAGGTGAATTGTACATAGCAAAACACTTATTAACTCTAGAAAAAAACAGATGATGCAGGGAACTGCATGCCTCAGTTGTGAATATTATTTGCATAATAAAAATAGTGACTGTAACTGTAAGAAAATACTATATATTGAGATAACTCAAATTACCATTTGATTCTTTTGGGGGTACACCCGTTTTTTTGGAGGGTGGAGAACAGAAGTCTTGGAACATGCTTAATCATTACTTGTGTTTGCAAGTATGGTAACTATGGTAACTACCATACTAAGTATGGTAACTATGGTAACTATGGTAAATGTAACTATGGTAAATATTAAAAAGTCAGTTAAATCAATTCAACAGGGTTGCCTCCAGGGAGCAGAAAAGGAATGACAGGGGCATCTGGGTGGCTCAGTGGTTAAGTGCCTGCCTTTGGCTCAGGTTGTGATCCCAGGGTCCTGGGATTGAGCCTCACGTTGGGCTCTCTGCTCAGCAGGAAGCTTGCTTTTTCCTTTCCCACTCTCCCCTGCTTGTGTTCTCTCCCTCTCTTGCTGTGTCTCTCTCTGTCAAATAAACAAAATCTTAAAAAAAGAAGAAAAGGAATGAGAATGGCAGAAGGATGCTGTCATTTGTAGTAACCCTTGTAGAATAACTTTTCTTTACACTCTTGAGATGTGTAAGTGTAGTAATAGGCTTTTTAAAAAGAATGATGAAAAAAAGGATGTGGGTTTCAAAACCAGATAAACCTGATTTTAACTTCCAGCTTTATCAGCCATCCAACCCTCAGTTTGCTCATGTGTAAAAATAAGGATAATAAAAGCTATTTATCATAGTAGGCATGAAAATAAGGTATATCATAAAGGGATAGTGCCTGGCTCCTGGTAGAGGCTCATGTTTTTTTTGATTGACTGAGTGCATATACAAAGGAAAAAACAAATGGACAAATAAGCTTCTAGTATAGGGTTAGGATACATGATATATGGTCAGTTATGTGAGCTGTCATTATTATCTTAAGGTGGTTTTTTGGTTTATTTATTGGGAGAGAGTATATAAACACTAAAAACGAGGCTGTATAGCAAAGTAGTTAGGCATTTTCATCTTTGTCACTCACTGTGTAATTTTGGGAAAGTTACCTAATGTTTAAGTTACCTAAGTTACCTAAGCTTCCAGGTATATAATGGTTATAGTAGTTTGAAAGTAAACTTGTTTTTATTAATAAATTAAGGTAAGCCAATGTAAGCACTTGTGTCTGGAGCAAAATAACAACTCAAATAAATGGTGGCCTTTGTTAATAAATAATATTGATAACCTCTAAATATAAAATAGGCACATTAGGGACGCCTGGGTGGCTCAGTTTGTTGGACGACTGCCTTCGGCTCAGGTCATGATCCCGGAGATCCGGGATCGAGTCCTGCATCGGGCTCCCAGCTCCACGGGGAGTCTGCTTCTCCCTCTGACTTTCTCCTCGCTCATGCTCTCTCACTGTCTCTCTCTCAAATAAATAAATAAAAAATCTTTAAAAAAAAAATAGGCACATTAAAACCGTTATAATGGTAAGTGGGAAGATTTAAAATTATATCTTCATCGTGATTACAGTGATATAAGAATGGCCATACTTAAGAATAAAGAATGGAAGGAAATTACTCCTCCCCAAAAAGGTAAACAAATATGTATTAGAGTGATAGGATATCAGTGATTTTTAAAAAGTATTTTCTTTGTTATTCAGTTGTTTCTATGCAAAGTCCAAGCTGGAAAGAGGACAAGAGTGAAAAGATAGCAGTTTAGGAATCAGAAAACCTGAGTTGGAATTCTGGTTTCACTGGTTTTTAGCCATTTTATTTTGGGGAATTATTTACCATCTCTGGGACTTATTATTTCTTGTATTCAAGATGAGAAAACTGTCTCCCTTCCAGATTGAAGTTTAAATGTGAATTTGAAGATTAAATATGATTAAACTTAAGTGTGAAGGTTAAATGAAGTAACACATATGAAAGGTCTTTATATAGCTCAAAGTGATGTATTGTCACTGCAATATACTAATTTCCATTTTTACCTTTATTTTTAAAAATAGACCTCAGAGAGCTAAGATGAGATTTTGGGCCAAAGGGAAACAAGGGGAGAAGAAGACTACCCGAGTGAAAGCTGCCACCCAGTCAGAGGTTTTGGGATTCCTTGCTGGCTCGGATATGATTCTATCTCATCAGTTTCCAGATGGTAAAAATGGACAAAGGATGGAGATTGCCTTTATAATTTGTTCACTCTTTCTGTTCACTCTTTCTTATTCCTCTAGTGTTTGTAGTGGCAATCCTGTTGGCCAGATAGTGTAATGAAATAGGACCAGAGTTGTAAAATCTCTCCTTAAATAAAAGATAATTATAAAATTACATTGTGTAGAAGTTCCAAGGAGGTGTGGTGCAAAATGGTGAAGCAACAACTTTAAGAATGATAGTGAATCTCCAGTTAGTCTCAGTTTTCTAATGTGTAAAAATTTAGCTGTCATTCATTCACTTAACAAATATGTATTATTAGTAAAAATTAAGATCATAGCAGCTAAGTGCTTAGCATGTGTAGGGCTCTGTACTAAGCATGTTGTATGTATTAATTTTTCATCACAATTTTCATCACAATTATGTATGTAATACATACAACTAAGCATGTTGTATGTATTAATTTTTCATCACAATTTCATCACAAAATTAGGCCAACATGTTTATCAAGCCCCACAATTTTGGTATAATTATTATTCCCAGTTTATAGGTGAGAAAGCTGAAGCACAGAGTAGTTATCTCCTTACACACAGTAGTTGGCAGAGCTGAGATTTGAAGTCAGGTAACCTAGCTCCAGAGGCCACATTCTTAACCACTGTGCTATATTTTAAGTACCTACTATGTATCAAGTATTTGCTGTACTATACTGACTTTATAATTGTAGCTGTCATTTTAATTTTAGGGGCATCAATCGTAGCACTTGAACATACCCAGTAGTTAGTTCATCTATTGAGAAAACTGTCCTTTCTCAATGCTGGAATTACTAATGCTCTAAGGATTCCAGTAATTCCAGCATTAGGTGATTATGCCATTTACCTCAACCCTTTGCACAAGCATGTATGAGAGTTCTTAATCATTATGCAAAGATGCCAGCTATCTTCAACGGTAGTGGGGTGGATAAATATCAGAGGTGGGTGTGTGGTAATGAGTGGGTAAAATACCAGTGGGTAGGTGAATAAAATAAAAAGTAGATCTAGGAAGAAAGTTATCTCTAAAGGAAAGATAGAACAGGTCCAGTTACAATAAATAAACAAAACTTCTCATATCTAGGATAACACAAAGGGGCAAGGAGAATAAGATTAACAAGTTTCACATAGGAATGAATGAGCCAAAGCAGAGGCACCCATGTGTCAGAGAAAAAAATGGTAGACCTATAGTTAGAGCCCTGTTTTTGTGTCTTGTGGCTTTGCATCTATGAGTTGGCAAACTGATAGGGTTAAAAATCAATAGTAAATTAAGTGAATACTACAAGTTCAGTTTGGAAATTTGGGAAATCCTTACCATTGCATTACTAAGAGGATCAATTTCCTATATCTAATCTGGCTTATAGTAATCATTCTAAATTTTTCATTTTTCACAGTTCTATTCTCCATGGTTATTTTTAAGAAGGAAGCATACAGCTCTTAAGTTGAAGCATGTATTATTAGTAGACTTCATTGTGTGTTGCTTCATAAGGAGATTATATATATATATATATATATATATATATATATATATGGATTATAACTTCTTATTCATCTTTGGGTAGTAATTTATTAAGGTATCCCTTGTTTTTAATACTGAAACAGTATTATAATTTCTTTAGTAACCATTATTTTTTATTATAACAATGATACTTTGCTAAATTAAATTATTAGATACTTCTATGCCTTTGTTATATAATGGAATTAAAATCAATTGATACTAACTTGCACATATGTATATTCTGTATCTTTATAATTTTTATTCTGGTGCGATATCTGAGATTTGGGCTTGTCTTCTTTCTGCCTGAGGTAGCATTTAGCATGTTGGAATCTACTTTTCTTCTTCATTATCAGAATTAGCTTTTAGAAGGAATGAGGACATAGCATTGGACAGGTGAATACGTGTGGGGAAACAAATAGCTATGTGAAGTGAGAAGAGGCCAACATGTTTATCAAGCCCCAGGTAGGGCTTTGGCAAACCCAATGTAGTTCTAGATTGTGATGGACTTACATGCAATCGATTTCCCTGTTATAAATACAGACATGATTTGTTGTGCTTTCCAATATTACATACAAAGATGTAATACATTCCAGGAATCCTTTGAGAAATTCAGACAGTTATTTGGGAGATGAATAAGAAAATTCTAAATACTCAGGAGACCCAGAAGTCAGCTGGTTGACTTTCCTAGCTCCCTAGACAGGTTGCCACGATAACTATAGATAATATACTGAAGGATTTATGGCTTTAGACCCTAGTAATGAAAGAATAATTATCAAATTTCACTGGTTTGCTGGATTTGTATAGAGTTGAATATTCTTTCAAACAAATATAGTAAAGCTATGACTGGCTTAATGGTCAGCATTTAATGTGCTAGGGTGGTTACGTATATTCTTCTTTTTTTCCTTTGGGACTGAGGTATTTGGGATGCAGGCTTCAGTTCTTTAAGATACCTCCACCCAGGTTTTCAGTATCAGGCCTTAGCCCCATGGAAGACATAATAGCATTTTCCATTGAAAAGTGGTAATTTAAAAATACATTTTCTGTACAACTGTGCAGTCTGTATTTATTGTTTAACTGCCTGACCACAAACGTGTTACTTTGCTTTCTGGTTACATATTTTTCCTTCAGTGACTTACTAAAGGAAGTTAAACTTAAAAAGAAGAATGTGGAGATCTCAATATTTTCACTAAAAATTTTTCTTTGGATACTTTATCTTGAATTATAGAATTAGTTCAGTATCATCCGACACCTCCTTTGAGCCCAGAATTGCCTGGTAGTTGCCGGAAGGAGTTTAAAGAGAACAAAGAACCTTCTCCAAAGGCAAAGCGGAAGCGAAGTGTGAAGATCAGCAATGTGGCTTTGGAGTCTATGCACTGGCAAAATGACTCTGTCCAGATCATAGCAAGTGTCAATGATTTAAAAAGTATGGATGAATTTCTTCTGAAAAAGGTACACTCTGCATGCCGAGTTAGGCCCATAAGTGGCTTTGACTATGGAATACTTGTTTTTATCAGAATATGGCCCCTATAGATCAAGTTTACATATGCTTCAGTAAGTTAGATGGTCTGTTCTTCATGGAAAAGGTGTAACTAATAGGATATGCATTACTCGGACTGGGAGGGCAGGAGTTAAGGTTTTACACTTTATTGTTGACTTCCATGTTACCATAATTGTCATATTATATTCCATGTGTTAAGGTGAGACTTGTCATTGCATACTTGGAGTTTTTGCTCTGGTAACAGAATGATAGAATAATCCAGTGTTAGAAGGACCTTAAAAATCATCTGGTAGTAACAAAATGTTGACACTCTAGTCGTGCTTTTACCTCAGTCCCGTAATAGCAGGGGCTTGCACTTTCAGGACCATCAGGACCATCATTGTTGAAGAACCAATCAATATCACTGTTGTATTCACCTCTTTTTAATTGATTGTGTACAAAAACTCTTTTTGTGGCCCCCAGATGAATGATCTAGATAATGAAGACAGCAAGAAAGACACATTAGTGGATGTTGTATTTAAAAAAGCCTTGAAAGAATTTCGGCAGAATATCTTCAGCTTTTATTCGTCTGCCTTGGCGGTAAGTTGGAATGCATTAGAAGATATTCACTAATTAACATATGAAAAATTTGGCTATGCTGTAGAAGATAGTATGGAGGCTGTGTTCAATGAGAGTTTCTCAAATTCCTTCTTTTTGTTTTAGGAATAGGTAGGGAAAAGCATACTGATTGGTCTCAGATTAATACCTTCCTTCAGTTTCCTTGAGTGGTTTTTTTTCCCTCTCTTAACGATGTTGAATATTCTTAAAAGATTATAAATTCACATATTATAAAAGTGATTCTATGGATTCCTACTGTTTTGACTTCTCATAATCCTTTTAGCTCTGACTTTAGCTTCTAATTTTCCTATGTGTAGAATTGTACATTTTCCCCCAGTGGAATTAGAGCAGTTTATGTTCACTGATTTATATATCAGTTTATTTCACTTTCAGATTTACCTTACAATTTTATATGACATTGGTCATGTTTTAGAAAGTTTATTTTCATGCTAAAGTAGATAATAATTAATCCTTTGTTCTCTAGAATCTATGAATTTTCATATTCTATAAAATAATTTGTATTCATTTTTCTTTGTTCAGTCTATAATTCATTGTGAAAAGAGAAATCAGGAGAACTTTCTTGTGTATCCTCTACTTTTTCTTTCTCAGTATAAGAATTTTTTTTTTTTTTTAAACATAAACCATGCAGTCTGAGAGAATAGGAATTTCAAGACCCTACTAAGAGTAGTGATCAGACTATAGCAAATGACTAGTTTTGCATAGAGATAACGTTGGCCGTATTTTTCTAATACTGTGCAACTGCTTATTATGTTCATGTCTTTCTCTGCTTCATACCTGTATTTCCTAGATTAGGGACTTCAGGTTGTTGGGTGCTCCACTACGCTTTAATCACATAAGAAGAGCCAAAATTATGAAATAGAGCTTAATAGTGGTTTTCTAACCCTAGATCAGAAATGTTCAACTTATTTGAGGAAATGAAGGAGAAACAAATTCTAAACGTATAAAACACTTTTGGGTCATGTTAACCCCCCCCCCCCTTTTCTTCTCTCACAAAAATTCCAGACCTTATTTAAATAAGTTAAAAGTAATCCCATGTAGTCCTTTACAAGTAATACAGTGTTATTCAGAACATGTCATTCTTCTTTGGAAAAATAAAATAATGGTTACCTAATGTATTATTAGGCAAGGATTCAAATATTCTTTCAATTTTAGAGTGGAACTATCTAAACAAGTTTCATTTCTGAGGTGATAGGTAATCAAGTGGGATGCAAATAATCTTTATAGCTAAATATAGTTTAAAAGCTGGCTTGTGGAGAAGTTCCCAGGATTTTCTGAAATTGTTACATTGTTTAAACTGTTAGGTATTTTGCTAAAATTTAATAGTTTTTTTCCTGCAGACATTCATTCCACAGTAGAGAGGGCATTTACAGATACAATGTGACCATTTACAGATACAATGTGACCTCATGGGCTTGCCCATTAGAAAGGATCCTAGTCTTTGCTACCCAATACAAGTTAAATCAATCTTCTGTGTTTAGAGAAATTCTTTATACCTTACATGTCTTCTCTTATCGCTTATTAGATAGATGATGGGAAAAGCATACGATATAAAGACCTCTACGCACTATTTGAACAGATTCTGGAAAAGACCATGAGGCTTGAGCAGCGTGATTGGAGTGAATCTCCAGTCAGAGTTTGGGTCAACACTTTTAAAGTGTTTTTGGATGAATATATGAATGAATTCAAAACTTTGGATTGCATACCCACAAAGGTAAATATGATATGTTTGATTTTTAAAAGGATTCAGTTAAGAATTCATTTTAAGAGTCTTTCTTAAAAGTGTATCAGACCGGGGCGCCTGGGTGGCTCAGTGGGTTAAAGCCTCTGCTTTCAGCTCAGGTCATAATCCCAGGGTCCTGGGATCATCAGGCTCTCTGCACAGCAGGGAGCCTGCTTCCCCTCCTCTCTCTCTGCCTGCCTCTCTGCCTACTTGTAATCTCTGTCTGTCAAATAAATAAAATCTTAAAAAAAAAAAAAAAAAGTTTATCAGACCATAGTATCTAAACCTTCTGCAATTAATATATTCTTTGCTGAGTTAAAATATAACATTGTGTCCTCAGCATTTTACCCTCCACTTTGATAGAGGTCACTACATGAATTTCCTTTTGAAAAACTGTGGTTAAAGATGTAATTCATAGTATCTTTTGATGGCCTTTTTGTAAGGAAACACAAATTATATTCTTGAATTAGGTTTTAGGAAAATGTGTGTTTTTGGAAATCTGTATAACAGTAATAATAACATTTACTTATTGAGTATCAGAAATTATACTAGGTGTTGCATATTTTAGTTAATTCTTGCTTCAGCCCTATTAAATAACTATTATGAAATCCGTATTACAGAAGACAAAGTTCTGTGTTATATGTTTCCTTTCAGTACTCCAGTTGAAATAATTAGGTATCTAATTATTAGGTATCAGGAATACTATTAATCCTTTTTATTGATTGGGTCCTGTTTTATTTTCAGTTATTTTAATTTATATGTGTTAAATTTTATAAGCCATTTTTACTTGCTTTTGAAATAGTCGGATATAAATTAATCCTTGAAAGTTCTTCTGTTCTAGGTCTAGGTTGTACAGAAGATTTTTTAGTAGGCACATAATGCCTTTGTTTATAATCTTAAAGGTTAGGTTTGGATTGTTCTGTACTGTGGTTATTAGGAAATGTCATGTATAAAAGAGCCTTCTGTGTCCCATGTGATACCTTTGTATATTTAGCTCTGGGATGGAGAGTATTTTAGAGCTAAAAAATGGAAAGTCCAGTCTTAAAAGTTAGTAATCATTCAGTTAATGACTAAAATAAAATAATCATTTAAATTAATATGGAGCAGCTTCTGAACAGAAATGATGTTTTAAAAAGATAAGAATCCCTAAAGTATCCTTTTATTCTATCACTTTCAGGAGTACTATGTTTCACTGAATTAAGAAATTTTCTTACATTTGCTTGCCAGCACTGCACATTTTCTTCTGAACAATAAAAAACTGTTTATACTATTACCTGTTGAGCGAAAATCTAAGCATTCACAAAGAAGTAAGAAAGTATGTTTGTCTTTGCTATATCACAGTTTCTGTATTTCTCTCCAATCAGGTACCAAAAACAGAAAGAAAGAAAAGAAGGAAAAAAGAAACTGATTTAGTAAGTTATAATCCATTTCTTATGTTAGAATGAAGTAATTTTTAGCAGTGTGAGGTATATTTTAAAATATTTCTGTGGATATATTTAAGGAATATTTATCAGATGCCCAAGGGGTTATCATTTATGTCTTTACAAAAATTCACAATGGCAGAAATATCTTGAATTCTGTCACTTGTTATCAGTGGTGGCTGCCTAAAATGGTAGAAACATGAAAATGTTTACTCATGAAAGGTACAAATATCTCTTTTCAGACATAGGAGCTTTTTAACTTTCCCTTCTTTCTTAAAAAAAAAAATTAAGACTAAGATTTTATAAATATAAATAGTTCTAATTCAAAAGACATTCTAGAATATGATACCATGTTCTTATCTGTTGTATTATGTATCTTTATTGTGTATTTTACAATAATCTCTAATTATGAAGATGACTTACTCCCTAGAGGAGCTCATAATTTATAAGTGAAGGCAGGCATTTAAAAAAGTCATTAGCAGAAAATAGTACAAAGTCTGTTGAATTATGGAAAGGGAAAATGAAGGAAAGTTTTACAAAAGAAAATACATTTTTGCTCATTCTTGACAAAGGAGGAGTAGCTTAGACAGATAGTATCTAGCCAAGGGAAAAGAGTATAATAGTCCCCTTTCTCCACCATTTTACTTAACTGCAGTTTTACTTACTGTGGTCAGTCTGGAAGCACATGATCCTCCTCCTTTTCTGCTTCACTTGCTCCTTTATGTTATGGAGATGGCTTCTTTCCTTAAACCTCATGAACCAACCTCTGCTAGTGTCAAACTTCTTCTGCAGTTTCCTCACCTCTCGCAGCCTTCATAAAATTGAAGAGAGTTAGGGCCATATTCTGGATTAGGTTTTGGCTTAAGGGAATGTTATGGCTGGTCTGATCTTCTGTCCAGACCACTGAAACTTTCTCCGTAAAAGCAATAAAGCTGTTTCGCTGTCTTATCGTCTACTTGTTCACTGGAATAGTGCTTTTAGTTTCCTTCAAGAATTTTTCCTTTCCATTCACAGCTTAGCTAACTGTTTGGTGCAGAAGGCCTAGCTTTCAGCCTCTCTCAGCTTTTGACATGCCTTCCTGACTAAACTTAACCATTTCTGGCTTTTGATTTAAAGCGAGAGACATGTTAAAAAAAAAAAAAAATGAAGTGAGAGGCATGTGAGTCTTTCTTTCATGTGAACGCTTAGGGCTATTAATTAGCCAGTTTCCATATTACTATATCTCAGGAAACAGGGAGGCCTGAGGAGTGGGAGAGAAACAGGAGACTGACTGGTCAGTGGAGTAGTCAGGACACATCCATTTATTGATTGCCTTTGCCCTCTTAGATGGGTGCAGTTTGTGATGCCCCGAAACAATTAAAATAGTAACATCAGAGGGGCGCCTGGGTGGCTCAGTAGGTTAAAGCCTCTGCCTTCGGCTCAGGTCATGATCCCGGGGTCCTGGGATCAAGCCCCGCATCAGGCTCTCTGCTCAGCAGGAAGCCTGCTTCCTCCTCTCTCTCTGCCTGCTTCTCTGCCTACTTGTGATCTCCATCAGTCAGATAAATAAATAAAATCTTTTAAAAATAAATAGATAGATAGATAGATAGATAAAATAAAACAGTAACATGAGATCACTAATTACAGATCACCCTAAGAAGTATAGTAATAATGAAAACCTTGAAATATTGTGAGAGTTACTGAAATGTGACACAGAGACACAAAGTGAGCAAATGCTGTTGGAAAAATGGTGCTGACAGACTTGGTCATTTCAGAGTTGCCACACACCCTCTATCTGTGAAATGTAGTATAGCACAGTGCAACAAAAGAACATAGGCTTTTGTCTAAGCCCTTAGCCTTGTTTACTTTTGTTCTCTGAAGTAGGATTTTCCAATTGAGTAACCTTAGACAGCTTAGTCTCTGAGTTTCAATGTACTTATGTATAAAATAGGAATAATACCACCCACCACCGAGGATTTTTATGACGGTTAAATGAGATTATATATATATACTAAGGAAAGGGTAGAGAAGGTAGAGGTCCTGTTATTAACAGGTAGTGTTTGGGCGCTTTATACACTTTAAGCCTTGCAAGAATAGTCTTTTTCATGTCTGTACAGAAAAGAACAATACCTCAAGATAAGAAAGAGCAAAGCATCTGACATTTATAAAAGGACAGTAAGGACAATTCATTTATTCAACAGCTATTTTATTTCAGGGACTATGACAAATCCTAGAAATGTTAGGAAATATACAAATAAATGTTTATACTTGTTAGTCAAATTAAAATGAAAGAACAGTGATTTCCTATTTTGCTTATCAATGGGCAAAACTGAAAATGAATTAGTTACCTAATTTAGAAGGATATATAAATACAGATTTTTCTTAATATTGTGAATTGGCTCATTTGTATAACCTTGGAGAAGGTACTTTAACAATCATGCATTTTTAAGTTTTAGAAATATTTAAAAACAAAACCAAAAAATGTTGACCTAGCAATTCTTCATCTAGGAATTTTTCCAGTAGATGTATCACACTTGTTCATGCTGCAGTGTACAAGGCTTTTTAATTGAAGAGGAGTTTGTAATGGTGAGACACTGAAAACAACCTAAATTTACAAGAAAATGGTTAAATAAACTAGATTACACTCATGAAATAGGATACTGCTTTTAACACTAAAGTAAAAGAAGCCATTCTCCAAGATGTTTTGTTAAGGAGCTAATCACTCTATTTGAAAGCTACTATTTGTAAATTTTTAAAAAATAAAAAGCATTTTTATATCTACTCATACACAAAATATCTCAGACACAAAAAACTAGTATCAATGATTATTTTCTATAAACAGGAACTAGACAGAATCCAGAGGTAAGGAAAAACTTATCTTTTGTTGATTCTGTTTTGTACTTTTTTTTAAAATATAATTTTTAAAGCAGTGCTGTATTTTTATTGTAGAGATCCGACAACCTCTCAAATAGCAAATCAAACATTTCTAATATTAGGTGAATGGATATTGTGGTTTGGAATAAGAACTTCAGTGGCAGTAGTGTACGTTGTGTATCCCAAACAACTTAGAAGGGGAGATACTGTAAAACACAGCATCAGAGGGCTGGGCTGGTGATAGGAGGTGAAATCCTCCTGCCAAAGGTGCAAGTGAAGCATTTGGGAAAAAATGTAAGAGCTGTTTTGTACTTGTTGATCCATTCAGAATAAAATAACTTTAAATAAAAACAACTTTAATATTAGAATTCCAAGAAAAGAAAATAATATGCATGTGTGTGATTTACAATTTTATGAATAGAGGAATATCTGTGAGGTAAAATGTTAGTATCTGGGAATAATTGAGGCATCACAGAACAAGGCCATATTATGAAACTGGGATGAACTGTGAGTTGATTTTTTTTTAATTTAGTTAGTTGGTTATTTGATTAATTTGTTAAGACAAAAAGGACTACTAACACTCCACTACCAGGCACTTTATATAACTTTTTCTTTTAAAGATGTATTTATTTATACATCTTTAAATATAGAAATAAAAAAAAGAGAGACTGCATGCATGCGCCTTTGTGAGATATGGGGGAGGGCCTGAGGGAAAGGAGAGACAGAATCTCAAGCAGACTCTGCATTGAATGCAGAACCTGATGTGGGGCTTTATCGCATGACCCTGAGGTCATGATCTGAGCCAAAACCAAGAGTCAGATGCTTAACTGAGCCACCCAGGCGCCCCTATTTAACTTTTAAATTTGAGGCATAATTGACATGAAACATTACTTTCAGGTATACAGCATGATCATTTAGTATTTGTATATTTTGTGAAATGATCACAATAAGTTCAGTTAACATCTATCACTATAGATAGTTAAAAAAATTATATTCTTTTGATAAGGACTTTTAAGATCTACTCTCTTTAGCAACTTTCAAATATGTGATACGGTATTATTAACCATAGCCACCATATTCTACATTATATCCTCCTGACTTTTTTTGTTTCATTTCATTTTATTTTATTTTGTTTCTTTTCACTGTTCTAAAATTCCTTCTTTATGCACCACACCCAGTACTCCATGCAATACATGCCTTCCATAATAACCCACCACCAGGCTCACCCAACCCCCACCCCTCTCCCCTCGAGAACCCTCAGTTTGTTTCCAGAGTCTACAGTCTCTCATGGTTTGTCTTCCCCTCCAATTTCCCCCAACTCACTTCTCCTCTCCATCTCCCGGTGTCCTCCGTGTTATTCCTTATGCTCCACAAGTAAGTGAAATCATATAATAATAGGATCTCTCTGCTTGACTTATTTCACTCAGCATGATCTCTTTTAGTCCTGTCCACGTTGATACAAAAGTTGGGTATTCGTCCTTTCTGATGGAGGCATAATACTGCATTGTATATATGGACCATATCTTCTTTATCCATTCATCCGTTGAAGGGCATCTTGGTTCTTTCCACAGTTTGGCGACTCTGGCCATTGCCCTTCTTTTCACTACATCTGTATCTTTGGGGTAAATACCCAGTAGTACAATTGCAGGGTCATAGCGTAGCTCTATTTTTAATTTCTTAAGGAATCTCCATACTGTTTTCCAAAGTAGCTGCACCAACTTGCATTCCCACCAACAGTGTAAGAGGGTTCCCCTTTCTCCACATCCTCTCCAACACATGTTGTTTACTGTCTTGTTAATTTTGGCCATTTTAATTGGTGTAAGGTGGTATCTCAGTGTTTTGGTTTTTTTTTTAAGATTTTATTTATTTATTTGACAGAGATCACAAGTAGGCAGAGAGGCAGGCAGAGAGAGAGGGGGAAGCAGGATGTGGGGCTTGATTCCAGGACCCTGGGATCATGACCTGAGCCGAAGGCAGAGACTTTAACCCATTGAGCCAACCAAGTGCCCCTCAATGTGGTTTTGATTTGAATCTCCCTGATTGCTAATGATCATGAACATTTTTTCATGGGTCTGTTAGCCATTTGTATGTCTTCTTTGGAGAAGTGTCTGTTCATGTCTTCTACCCATTTTTTGACGTGATTATCTGTTTTGTGTGTGTTGAGTTGTGGAGTTCTTTATAGATCTTGGATATCAGCCCTTTGTCTGTAGTGTCATTTGCAAATATCTTCTCGCATTCTGGGGTTACCTCTTTGTTTTGTTGACTGTTTCCTTTGCTGTGCAGAAGCTTTTGATCTTGATAAAGTCCCAAAAATTCATTTTTGCTTTTGTTTCCTTTGCTTCTGGAGATATATCTTGAAAGAAGTTGCTGTGGCCGATGTCAAAGAGGTTACTGTCTGTGTTCTCCTCTAGGATTTTGATAGATTCCTGCCTTATGTTGAGGTCTTTTATCCATTTCGAGTTTATCTTTGTGTATAAGATACACAAAGTGTGTGTAAGAGAATGGTCGAATTTCATTCTTCTACACATAGCTGTCCAATTTTCCCAGCACCATTTATTGAAGAGACTTTTTTCCACTGTATATTTTTTCCTGCTTTGTCAAAGATTATTTGACTACAGAGTTGAGGGTCCATATCTGGGCTTTCTACTCTGTTCCCTTGGTCTACGTGTCTGTTTTTGTGCCAGTACCATGCTGTCTTGGTGATCACAGCTTTGTAGTAAAGCTTGAAATCAGGCAACGTGATGCCCCCAGCTTTGTTTTTTTTTTTTTTTGTTTGTTTTTGTTTTGTTTTCAAAATTTCCTTAGCAATTTGGGGTCTCTTCTGGTTCCAAACAAGTTGTAGGATTGTTTGTTCCAGTTCTTTTAAAAATGCTGGTGGAATTTTGATTGGGATGGCATTGAAAGTATAGATTGCTCTAGGCAGTATAGACATTTTAACAATGTTTATTCTTCCGATCCATGAGCATGGCATGCTTTTCCATCTTTTTGTGTCTTCTTCAATTTCTTTCATGAGTGTTTTGTAGTTCCTCGAGTACAGATCCTTTACCTCTTTGGTTAGGTTTATTCCCAGGTATCTTATGGTTCTTGTTGCTATAGTAAATGGAATCGATTCTCTCATTTCCCTTTTCTGTATTTTCCTTGTTAGTGTATAAGAAAGCAACTGATTTCTGCACATTGATTTTGTATCCTGCCACCTTCCTGAATTGCTGTATGAGTTCTAGTAGTTTGGGGGTGGAGTCTTTTTTTCCATATAAAGTATCATGATATCTGCAAAGAGAGAGAGTTTGATGTCTTCATTGCCAATTTGAATACATTTTATCTCTTTTTGTTGTCTGATTGCTGTTGCTAGGACTTCTAGTACTATGTTGAACAACAGTGGCGAGAGTGGACATCCTTGTCATATTCCTGATCTCAAAGGGAAGGCTGTCAGCTTTTCCTCATTGAGGATGATAATTGCTGTGGGTTTTTCATAGATTTTATAAAGTTGAGGAATGTCCCCTCTATCCCTATATATTAATCGCTTTAATCAGGAACGGATGCTGTATCTTGTCAAATGCTTTTTCTGCATTAATTGAGAGGACCATGTGGTTCTCTCTTTTCTTATTGATTTGTTCTATCACATTGATTGATTTGCGAATGTTGAACCATCCTTGCATCCCATGGATAAATCCCACCTGGTCATGGTGGATAATCTTTTTAATGTACTCTTGGATCCTATTAGCATAGGATCTTGTTGAGAATCTTAGCATCCATATTCATCAGGGATAGTGGTCTGAAATTCTGTTTTTTGGTGGGGTCTTTGCCTGGTTTGGGGATCAAGGTAATGCTGGCTTCATAAAAAAAAGTCTGGAAGGGGCACCTGCGTGGCTTAGTGGGTTAAAGCCTCTGCCTTCGGCTCAGATCATGATCCCAAAGTCCTGGATTCGAGCCCCACATCAGGCTCTCTGCTCGGCAGGGAGCCTGCTTCCCTTCCTCTCTCTCCGCCTGTCTCTCTGCCTACTTGTGATCTTTGTCTGTCAAATAAATAAATAATATCTTTTAAAAAAAAAAGAGTCTGTAAGTTTTCTTTATGCTTCAATTTTTGAAACAGCTTCAGGAGAATAGGTATTGTTTCTTCTTTGAAAGTTTCGTAGAATTCCCTAGGGAATCCATCAGGTCCTGGGCTCTTGTTTTTTGGGAGGTTTTTGATCGCTGCTTCAATCTTGTTACTAGATATTGGTCTATTCCGGTTGTCAGTTTCTTCCTGATTCAGCTTTGAAAGTTTATAGGTTTCTAGGAATGCATCCATTTCATCTAGGCTGCTTAACTTATTGGCATATAACTGTTGATAATAATTTCTAATGACTGTTTCTATTTCCTTGGTGTTAGTCCTGATCTTTCCTTTTTCATTCATAATTTTATTAATTTGGGTCCTCTCTCTTTTCTTTTGGGTTAGTTTGGCCAATGGTTTATCAATCTTATTGATTCTTTCAAAAAACCAGCTTCTAGTTTTGTTGATGTGTTCTACTGTATCTCTAATTTCTATCTCATTGATCTCTGCTCTAATCTTGATTATTTCCCTTTTTGTGTGTGGGGTTGGCTTAATTTGTTGTTGATTCTCCAGTTCTTTAGGGTGTAAAGAGAGCTGGTGTATTCTTGATTTTTCAGTTTTTTTGAGGGAGGCTTGGATGGCTATGTATTTCCCCCTTAGGACTGCCTTTGCTATATCTTATAGCTTTGGGTCCAAAGTGTCTTCATTCTCATTGGTTTCCATGAATTGTTTAAGTTCTTTGATTTTCTGGTTGATCCAGACATTCTTAAGCAGGGTGTTCTTTAGCTTCCAAGTGTTTGGATGCCTTCCAAACTTTTTCTTGTGGTTGAGTTCCAGTTTCAAAGCATTGTGGTCTGAGAATATGTGGGGAATAATTTCAAACAAGGACTTCACAGGCAACATGATGTCAATAAAAACGTATCTTTCAATAATCATTCTCAACGTGAATGGCCTAAATGCTCCCATAAAACGGCACAGGGTTGCAGATTGGATAAAACGACAGGACCTGTCCATATGTTGTCTACAGGAGATACATTTTGAACCTAAGGATACGTCCAGACTGAAACCAAAGGGATGGAAAAGCATCTTTCATGCCAGTGGTCCTCAAAAGAATGCTGAGGTAGTGATTCTCATATCAGATAAATTAGATTTTAAACTAAAGACTATAGTCAGAGTACAGAAGGATACTATATCACTCTTAAAGTGTCTATCCACCAAGAAGATCTAACATTGTACATATTTATGCCCCCAATACGGGAGCAGCCAACTACATTAACACACAACTGTTAATCAAGATAAAGAGTCATATTGGGGCACCTGGGTGGCTCAGTGGGTTAAGCCTCTGCCTTCGGCTCAGGTCATGATCTCAGGGTCCTGGGATCGACCCCCACATTGGGCTCTCTGTTCAGTGGGCAGCCTGCTTCCCCCTCTCTCTCTGCCTGCCTCTCTGCCTACTTGTGATCTCTGTATGCCAAATAAATAAAGAAAATCTTTAAAAAAAAAACGATAAAGAGTGATATTGATATGAATACATTAACAGTAGGGGATCTTAACATGCCACTCTCTGTAATAGACAGATCATCCAAGCAGAAATCAATAAAGGAACAAGAGTATTGAATGACACATTGGACCAGATGGACCTCATAGATATATACAGAACATCCTACCCTAAAACAACAGAATACTCATTCTTCTCGAGCGCACATGGGACTTTCTCCAGAATAGAACACATACTGGGTCACAAATCAGGGCTCAACTGATACTGACATAATTATTTTATGACTGGAAGTTTGTGCAACCTTCCCTACTATATATACATATATTTTAAATATTTTATTTATTTATTTGACCGAGAGAGATCACAAATAGGCAGGGAGGCAGGCAGAGAAAGTGGGGGAAAGCAGGCTCCCTGCTGAGCAGAGAGCCCGAAGCGGGGCTCGATCCCAGGACCCTGAGATGACCTGAGCTGAAGGCAGAGGCTTAATCCACTGAGCCACCCAGGTGCTTACAATATATTTTAATAACAGGCAGTGTTACCAGTTTTCATCAATACTATTCTTGGTCTGGTTTTCTTTTGTCAGTATAATCTCTTAAATTTTTTTTTTAAGATTTGTATTTATTTATTTGACAGAGAATCTCTTAAATTTTTAAATAGTTTTTATTTTTAATTCAGGAATTCATATAAACATAATGATATTCATTTTAAAGTAAACCTCTTTTTTTTGCTGTGGCCACTCTGGCTCTATTTTTTTTTTTTTTTTTTTTTTTTTTTTTTTTTTTTTTTTTTTTTTTTTTTTTTTTTTTTTTTTTTTTTTTTTTTTTTTTTTTTTTTTTTTTTTTTTTTTTTTTTTTTTTTTTTTTTTTTTTTTTTTTTTTTTTTTTTTTTTTTTTTTTTTTAATTATTTTTATTTCTTTTCAGCGTAACAGTATTCATTGTTTTTGCACCACACCCGGTGCTCCTCTTTTCCCAGCCCTTCTAGAGATAACCACTGCAACCAGTTTTTTTTTTAAATTCCAGAAATAATCGGTGCTTTTATAAGCGTTTAAATGTATATATATTCTCCTTCCTTTTTTAGGATATTCTGAGTGGAATTGTTTTTTTATTTTGTTTATAGTTGACTTTCTATAGAGATGTAAATTTATCAGTTGCTTTCTTTATGTTTGAGGTTTTTATCTTTCTTAGACAAATAATTATATTATTATTACAATACTTTTACTTTTCCCATGTCTTTCACTCTTACATTTATTGTTTGATTTGTTTCCTTTAAAAATAGTAATCATCTGGAGTCTATTTTAGTCTCAAGTAAGAAAAGGATCAAAGTCTGATTTATTTTTAAAAGCATGTCTATTGTCTGAATACTGTTGATGTATACATTTCTTTTTCACTGGACTATTGCTTTTATAATATACTTGATTCCACATGTATTTGGATTTAACTTTGAATTTCTTATTTTTATTCACTGATCTATGTATATATCAAATCTCTTAAATTACTTTTTGTTTTGTCAAATACATGTACATGTATACCCCCATAAACACATGACTCTAAAAAGTCTTGAAGGCTGTTCTTTTCGTGTACTTAAGTTTGTATTTTAATTCCAATTAGTTAACATACAGTATTGCATTAGTTTCAGGTGTACAATATAGTGATTCAACACCCATACAATACCATGTGCTCATCACAAATGTACTTTTTAATCCCCAACACCTATATAGTCCAACTGCCACCACCCTCTCCTCCAGTAACCACCAGTTTGTTCTCTATAGTTAGAAGTCTTTTTCTTGGTTTTCCTCTTCCTCTTTGTTTTTCCTTTGCTCATTTGTTTTATCTTAAATTCAGCATGTGGGTGAAATCATATGATATTTGTCTTTCTCTGACTGACTTATTTTGCTTGGGATAATACCCTCTAGCTCCGTCCATATTGTTGCAAATGGCAACATTTAATTCTTTTTTATGGTTAGTTAAAAACTACATCTTCTTTACCCATTCATCAGTGGATGGACATTTGGGCTCTTTCCATAATTTGGCTGTTGGTTGATTCCTGTAACATCAGTGTGCATGTATCTTTATGGATTATTATTTTTGTATAGTGCAATTGTTGGATCACTGGGTAGCTCTATTTTTAACTTTTTGAGGAACCTCCATACTGTTTTCCAGAGTGACTGCACCAGTTTCCATTGCCACCAACAGTATAAGAGGGTTCCCCTCTCTGTGCATCCTTGCCAGCACTTCTTATTTCCTGCATTGTTAATTTTAGCCATTCTTAACAGGTATGAGGTAATATCTCCTTGTAGTTTTGATTTCTATTTCCCTGATCAGTGATAATGAGCGCCTTTTCATGTGTCTGTTAGCCATCTACATGTCTTCTTTGGAAAAATATCTATTTATATCTTCTACCCGTTTTTTAACCGGATTATTTGTTTTTCAGGGGGTTCAGTTTTAGTAAGTTCTTTATGTATTTTCAACACTAATCTTTTTTTTTTTTTTAAGATTTTATTTATTTATTTATTTATTTATTTATTTATTTATTTGACAGAGATCACAAGTAGGCAGAGAGGCAGGCAGAAAGAGAGGAGGAAGCAGGTTCCCTGCCGAGCAGGGAGCCTGATGCGGGGCCTGATCCCAGTACCCTGAGATCATCACCTGAGCTGAAGGCAGAGGCGCTCAACCCACTGAGTCACCCAAGCCCCCCAGGTCTCAATCTCTTGGTCTGCATCTCAGCCAGCAGGGATAGGGAAAAGGCAACAGAGCCCATAACTCTAGGCATGAAGTACAAATGGCACACACCACTTTTATTCACGTTTCATTGTCCAGAACCATTCATGTGGCTGTTCATAGATGCGAAAGAAGCTGCAACATGTAAACTTTAGATGGACAGTCATGTGCCTAGCTAGAGCTTTGCAACTCTGTATTAAAATAAATTCTTTCTAATAGATATTGTTAGCATTCTTTCTACAAGCAAGTACTTATTCTAGTTCCTAACAGATGGTAAGCATCTATAAATATTTAATTGAATGAATAAATGCATGAGTGATTGGAAAGTGCTGCATGGTCTCCCCTGTGCTCTTGTCCAGCATTTTTTCTCACTATTCTCTGCTTATCTTCTCACTGACCTAGACCAGTTCTTTTTGTTTCATTTTCATTTCTTTCCCATTCCTCTCCCTTCTCTCCAGTGCCCCTCCATCCTTCTCCTCTACACTGCCCTCTTTTCATTCTGACATAATTGTAGTTACAGAAAATTTGCAGGAGAAGTAAAAGAACCCTATGTGTCTTCACTCAGATTTATTTAGATTTCACCAATTGTCCCAATATTCTTTGTTGTATTCAGTTGTCATGCCTTCTTAAGTTATTTTAATCTAGAACAATTCCTCAGTCTTAGGTTTCATTGCATTGACATTGTTGAGGAACATGTACCAGTTATTCAAAATTGTTCCTCAGTTTGAGTTTGTCTTATATTTATTCATGATTAGATTCAGGTTATGCATTTTGGGCATGGAATACCACAGAAGAGATGTTGTGTTTTTTCAGTGTTTGATATCAGGAAATGTGATATTTATCTGTCCCATTACATTTGATGTCCATAAGGGTGTTTAAAAAAAAAAAAAAAAAAACAGGGGCACCTGAGTGGCTCAGTGGGTTGGGCCGCTGCCTTCGGCTCAGGTCATGATCTCAGGGTCCTGGGATCGAGCCCCGCATCGGGCTCTCTGCTCGGCGGGGAGCCTGCTTCCTCCTCTCTCTGCCTGCCTCTCTGTCTACTGTGATCTCTCTCTGTCAAATAAATAAATAAAATCTTTAAAAAAAAAAAAAAAACAGCAAATTTACTGTTGTTTTTCTTTGTAATTGATGAGTATCTTGTGGGAAGATACTCGAGACTGTGCTAAAATATTCTTATATTCCTTCAAACTCTCACCCACTAGTTTTAATAGCCCTTGATGATTCTTGAGTAAATCAGTTATTACTGTGATGGTTGTCAAATATTGTTTTTTAAAATTCGATCATTCATTCTATAAACAAAAATTAGTTGAATTTTTGTCATAAAGATTAGTTTTTCTTTCTAATTTATAGCCTCAAGACACTCTCACTGAACAAATTTGTGACAGTTGGAGCATTGAAATAAAGGACAGGAAAAGGTTATAATCCATTGAATAAAATAAAAATCTTTGAGTCTATACTGATATAAATAATTTCTTTTTGAAGAGTTTTTTTCTAATAGATAATACATTTATATTATTAAAACATCTTTTGAAAAGTGTATATAAGAAGTCTAATGGGCCTTTTCCCCTCTTTGTCCTCTACAGATACATATTGTTGTTTGTTTCTTATTTATCTTTCCAATGTTTCTTTATTCAGTATAAGAAATAAGGAGTATGCATATTTTCTATCCTTTCTCACACAGTATTTAGCATATTATATAATAATATAATACTCTTTTGTTTGTTGTTTTTATCATTGAGCAATATATTTGGGAAATCACTCTGTGTCTCTGGTAGAAAATCTTTAAGAAGTCCTGCTTAAGGTTCTTGTCCCTGGTTATCCAACCAAACACTAATCTAGGCACTGCAGCTGGAATTAAGATTGTTAATCACCTCACTGTTTTTAACATAAGTTTATCCTGGATTGTGCAGATGAGCGTAATAAAATCAGAGGAGGAAGTCAGAAGAGTCAGAGAGATGTAGTTGAAGAAAGATGCAGTAGACACAGGTAGAAGTAGAAGTCAGAGAAAGTAGAAGCATGAGAAGGATGCAGTCTGCTCTTGGTAGCTTTGAAGATGCAGAAAGGGGAACTGTTAGCAATGGAATGTGAATGGCCTATTAGAAGCTGAGAACAGCAGCAGCCAGCTAACAGCCAGCAAGGAAACGGGACTTCCATTTTGCAACTGCATGGAACTGAATTTTGTCAACAATATGAATGAAATTGGAAATAGATTATTCTCCAGAGCTTCCTGAAAGGCACATAGCCATGACAATACCTGATTTTACCTTGGTGAGAGTTGTGTCTGACTTCTAGCCTCCAAAACTGGGAGGTTATAAATGGTTGTTGTTTTAAAATGCCGAGTGTATGGTAAATTGTTACAACAACAATAAAAAACTAATATAATAGTTGTGCCTAGAAATCTGTCTACTACTCCTTTCTGGACCCTGGGTTGTTTCTTTTCCATTACAAACAATAGTGGCATGAGGGATAACTCGTGTGTGTGAGAGAGAATGGACAGGGAATCCTAGGATTGGAATTCTGGTCATAGATAATAGAGGGTCGAGCCTTTATTACCTGAAGGAGGAATTACATTTCTCAGTTTCAGCTATGTAAGTAGGTTGTTAAAATTTTAGATTTGCCAGTTTATTAGATGAGAAATATTGTATCTCCCTGTAGTTGTAGTTTGCTTTTCTCTTATTATCCGTGAGTTTGAGTATCTTCTTATGCTTCAGTACCATTTACATTTTCTTTTCCTGTAGCATGTATATTTATGTTCATTGCTTGTTTTTGTTGGGGTTTGGTCTTTCTCAATTTCTGGGGACTTCATGTATGAGGGAGATTACTTTTTGTCTGTGATATGAGTTGTAAATATGTTTCCCCAGTTTGTCAGTTGTCTCTCGATGCTGCCTTTTAATATTATTTGTTATATAGAACATTTTTTCTTTTATGAACTTAGACTTAACCAATCTTTTCTTTCATAGCCTCTGAATTTTGAGTCATAGACTCAAAATTTCCTTTCCCTTCATCTAAAAGTTATAAAGACATTTTCAGTTTTTTTCTTCTAATACTTTAATGGTTACATTTTTTACATTTAAATTCTGATCTTTATGGAGTTAGTCCTCTAATGTATTATATGAATTACAAATTCATGAATTACAAATCTCTTACCAAACCCATCAGCATTTATTTAGAAGTCCAGCTGTCTGGACTTTGAGATGTCTACTTTTGAGATGTCACCCTTTTTGCATTCTGATGTCTCCTTTATCTTGGATCTTTTTATCGTATTCTGTTAATTGATCTGAGTATTCATGAGCCAGTTCCACACTACTTTAACTGTTGAGCTTTTATTATCTGGCTAGGTCCTTCCTAGTTTTCTCCCCCATCCCCTTTTTAAAAAGATTTTCTCTCTCTCTCTCTCTCTCTCTCTCTCTCTCTCTCTCTCTCGAGCTGAGGGGGAGGGGCAGCAGGCAAAGGAGAAGCAGACTCTCCTCTGAACAGGGAGTCCCATGCAGGGCTCCATCCCAGGAACCAAAGACCATGACCTGAGCCAAAGGCAGATGCTTAACCAATCAAGCCACTCAGGTGCCCTCCCCCTGCCTCCACTAATTTTCTTTTTCATATCTTTTCTAACTATTTTTACTTGTTTTTCCATATTAACTTTGAATTCAGTTGTCTGGTTTGAGGAGAAGAAATCTAGTAGTACTTAGATTACCTTATATTTATAGATTAACATATAGAGAACTGACTTCTTTATGATTTTGTATCTTTTCATCTGTGCAAGTCTATTTTTGTGTCCATTAAGAGGGCTTTAAAGCTTTTCATACATAGTTTTTAATTATTTCATGCTGTATTTATTACTGGATGTTTTATCTCAGCAGAGATAATCATTGTAGTTGACAGTATGGTATATATCCTTCTCTGCTTTTTCTGTACTTATATAAACTCTTCAATCTAGTAGTTTTCAAGGTAATATGCAGGAGTTTCTGGGATACTTTCAAGAATTTTGCAAAATTAAGGCTATTTTCATAATAATAATGACATTATTTTCCTTTTTCACTGATTTGAACAAATCAAGTTAGTTTCTCCAGATGGGAATGGGAAGTATGGTATAGCTGCATATAATGGTTTTCTCAAACAAACAAACAAACACTTGTACAATGGAACTGTAAACTGATCTAGTTTTAAAGAACTTCTAAAATTTTTAAAAACTGTGACAAAATTCATATGACCTAAAATTCACCATTTCAACCATTTTAAGTATATACTTTGGTGGGTTTTAGTATATTGACTATATTGGGCAACTACCACCACTATATAATTCCAGAACATGTTCATCACCTGCAGAAGAAAGTCCATATTCATTAAGCAGTCATTCCCATTCTCTTTTCCTCCAGTCCTGAAAACCACCAATCACTTTCTGTCTCAATGGATTCGCCTTTTATGGACTTTTCATATTGGCAAAAAAAAATCATAAAATATTGGCCTTTGTATGTGTCCCTCTTTCACTTAGCATACTGTTCTCATGATTCATTCATGTTGTAGCATGTGTAGTATTTCATTCCTTTTTATAACCAAATACTATTCCACTGTATAGATACACTTCATTTTATTTACCTGTTGATCAGTTTATGGACTTTGGGGTTTTTCCACTTTTTGACTATTCGGAGTAATGCTGCTATGAACATTTGTGTATAAATTTTTATATCAATGTGTGTGTCTAGCAACTTTTTTCATAGAATATCACTTTTTATTGACAAGGCTGTACTCATTCAGACTTTGGTACTTGGCAAACAGTTTTTGAAAGTGAATTAAGTGACTCGTCACTTCAAGGAAAATACTTAACAGTATTTGTTAACGGTTGTAAAGTTTAAGCTTGCAAGCAAAAATTAGAATTGTAAAAACTTGTGAATGTGACAATTTTCCAGTAAAGAATTTTCTGATGAGATTGGTGGTAATATGAAAGAATGTGACCTTTTGATAACGTATAATGAAATGTGTCAACATTTAGAACAGTTCCATAACTCAGTGAACAAGTATTTTCCAGATCATCGATGCCTAACACCATAAAATCATGTGTAGGTAAAATGTCCATTTGAAGTACAGGATAGACGAAAAGGTTTCTTTAAACAGTTCAAGGTAAATGTACTTCCAATGTAATTTATCCCTTCTGAGTATACAATTCAGTGATTTTTAGTAAGTTTATACAGTCATAACCATCATTCAAGTCCAATTTTAGAACATTTGCATCATTATAAAAGGATTTTTTGGTACCAGTTTGCAGTCATTGCCCTTTACCATTGACACCCAGTTTTAGGCAAAGGCTAATGTATAAAGATAAGCCACAGTTTCTATAGTTTTAATGTAGAATGGAATCCTATAAATGGAATCATAGAATGTATAGTCTTTTGCTAATGGCTTCTTAGTATAATTTTTTTGAGGCTCACCCATCTTGTGTGTGTATCAGTAGTTTGTTGTGTTTTTTTTTAGTACTTAAATACTATCCCATTGTATGGATATACCACATTTTATTTATCCTTTTATCATTTGTTGGGTATTAGGGTCATTTCTGTTTTTTGACAATTATGAATAATGCTGCTGTAAACTTTCTCATACGGGTTTTTGTGTAGATGTATGTTTTCAGTTAGTTCTCTTAGTTATAAACCTAAGAGTGGAACTCCTGGTCATATGATAACTCTGTGTTTAACATTTTCGGAAACTACTTGTTTTCTAAGTGAGTGCACCATTTTACAGTTCCATCTGCAATATCTGAGAGTTCTAGTCTCTCCACATCCTTACCAACAGATGTTGTTGTCTTTTTCATTATACGCATTCTAGTGGGCCTGCAGTATTATCTCATCATGCATTTCCCAGATGACTAATAATTTTGAGCATCTTTTTGTGTTTGTTGGCCATTTATACTTCTTTGATAAACTGTTAGCTATTTTGTCCATTTTTTTAAAAAAGATTTTTTTTGTTTATTTGAGAGAGAGAAAAAGAGAGACCACAAGCAGGAGGAGGGGCAGAAGGAGGTCTATGCGGGATTCAGTTCTAGGAGCCTGAGATCATGACCTGAGGTGAAGGCAGCCACTTAACCTACTGAGCCACCTGGGTGCCTCTGTTTTGTGCATTTTTAAATCAGTTTATGAGTTATAACAGTTCTTCATATATTCTAGGTAGATGTCCTTTATCAGAGAGACCATTTGCAAAGATATTCTCTGAGTCTGTGGCTTATCTTTATTTTTTTAATGCTACTTCAAAGTAAAAGTTGTACATTTGGGGATGCCTGAGTGGCTCAGTTGGTTAAGCCACTGCCTTAGGCTCAGGTCATGGTCCCAGGGTCCTGGGATCGAGTCCCGCATCAGGCTCCTTGGTCAGCAGGGAACCTGCTTCTCTCGCTGCTTCTGCCTGCCTCTCTGCCTGCTTGTGTGTACTCTCTCTCTCTTTCTGGCAAATAAATAAAATCTTAAAAAAAAAGTTGTACATTTTAATAAAGCCAGAAGAACAGTGGATTTTATATTTTATATTTAAGTATATTTTATATTTAAATTTATGAAGAGTTCCTTGGTGTGGTTTTAGATTCTATATTCTATATTTCAGTTAACCTTTAAGTTACCATTTGTAGAGTTTTGATGTTATATTATTAAATTATTATTAAATTGTCCATTTTCCAATTTTATGTCTGTCTGAAGGTAGATTTTCTTCATGTATTTCAAACTAAATTGCATAGTGCCAACAGATTGAATGCAGAAGTAGCTATGAGAATCTAGGTTTCTTTCATTGAGCCAGACATAAAAGAGATTACAAAAGTATAAAACAATACCCCTTTTGTCACCATTTTGATTTAAACATACAGTTTTTTTTTTTCATGAAAATGTTACTTATGTTACCATGTAATATGTTTAATGTTAATGTTAAATGAATTGGATAAATACTTAAAATTTATTTCAGTTTTTATTTCTGATACAGTATATATCAATAGATATGACTCATAAACTGAAGTTCTTTGAGATCATTAATAATTTTCAAGGATGTAAAAGGTTCTTGAGGCTGAAATAAAATTTGAGGACCATTTCTTTTATTATTTTACATGCTGATTCAGAGTCGCATAAGGCAGCTCTCTTATGTTTATATATGTTTATACAAGTTCTTGTTTCTCTACAAGATTGTTAGCTTTTTGAAAGCAGGGACCAAATGTATTGCTTTTATTTATTTTCTTAGAAGATCATGTTTATTCCTGGAATAAGTGTCCATTGAAGACTTAACAAGGGATTGAAGGATTTCCCATTGGCTGACCATGTTAGGACAGCATTTACTCTGTTGGCTTTAACATAAATAGCTATATTTTTTCATTCAGGTGGAAGAGCACAATGGTCACATCTTTAAGGCTACCCAGTATAGCATCCCTACATACTGTGAATACTGTTCTTCTTTGATATGGATAATGGACCGAGCCTCTGTTTGCAAGTGTAAGTATGAGTGATTTTTTTTTTCTTAAGGAATTCATTGCAGCAATTGCAGACATTTCACCATGAACCTTCTTTTTGCTATAAAATCTTGTCACATCTGGCAGAACCCATGTAGTTTGTGAGATCCCCATATATCCATTCTTTGAAGCACAAAATAAAGTCCAGAGACCTGAACTGACTTCCGCAGGTTCCCAAGGGTCCCACTTTAAGCTTGTGACTAAGAAGGATCCTGTCTCTGCTCTCTGGACTCACAGCTAAGTGACTCTTCTAGAAGCTTTTTATCCACATCTAATAACCTGAGGACTCAGTTTGAGCTTCTCTGAAGCCAGAGGAAGAGCCTTTCTGAGGGAAGACACCTACCCTCTCACCATACTGTTACTGTATTTATTAGCCAGTATGAGTGATCTTTGAGGTTTTTTTAACCACTTGACATTTTTATTTTCTAAGTTTGCTCATATCTTTTTTAACATAAAGGAGTAATTACATTTCCTGATTCTTTAGCCTCCTCTCACTATACTCTTTCACCTACTCTCTGTAGCCAAATCAGATATTTTGGTGGTATTTGCTCATTGTACTTGCAGCTTACTTTATCAGAAATGCTCTACTCCCAGATATTAGTTTGACTATTTAGTTAATCTATGTCTCCTCTCAAATGTTACCTCTTAGAGAACTCTTTCCTTACTATCCTATCTAAAATGCCATTTGGTCCCCTAATTCTCTGTCCCCTTACTCAACTTAATAGTCTTCATAGCACTATCACTACCCAAAACTATATTAAGTATTTGTTTGTTTTCTTGTTGTCAGTCTGTCTACTAGAATGTATACTCTATAAGGTCAGGAAGCTTAATAATTGTTTCTTCTCTATCACCAGTGCCTAGAACAGTTTTGGTATTACAAGTTTTGATAAGTTTTTACTGGGTAGATAAGTGGATGAATTAATGAAAAAATTATTAAATTATAGCCAAAAGGATACTTTTTTCTATTGTAATCTTTTCATTAGAATGTATAAGTCCTAGAATGTGAGTTGAGACTTTTTTTTTAGGTCACCTTGGTTCCGGCTTACAGAGGACCTTTAGCTTCTACTATGCCATATGTCTACTCTAGTACTTTCAGTAATTCTGTGAGGTTTTCCTTACTAGTGGGCCAGAATTGAATGAATGAAATATTAGGAAGGGTTTTCCCAGTAGGACAAGGATGAATGTCATGTGTGCCATAGTGAAATCACCACTATTGCTAGATATGTTCACTTGTTCTATCATTCAACAATGGTTTCTTTTTTGTTTTATTACCAGTAGTCTAACAAATTATAGTGAGAGCAAAATAGGAAGTAGCTTGCCATTAACTTGACTGTTCAATGTTAGTTTGAATCTTGTAGGTTTGGCATAACTTTCTCTGTGTTTTGAAACTGAAGATGTAAAAAATCTGTTTTTTTATGACTTGGGTGGGCTTGGTTTGATTTCGTAATAGAATTAACTAACTTTCTTTGTGATTATACTGGTGATTTCATCAGCAGAATGACAAGGCCCTCCCTCTCAGCCTTGAAAACTCTACGAGTTATACTTTAGAAGCTCAAGAAGGATATTTAGGTGTTGATATCCAGGAGCTAGAGCTGGTATAGCAAAATGACTTAGTTCAAATATATTTCAGTATTCTCCTCTCACTGCTTCTTCCCACCTATCAACTGCCTAGACACGATGTTCTCTGCTGCTCCAAGGAATAATTTCTCTTCTGAACATTTTCTTTATTTTGTCTTCCCAGTCACAATGATATTGTTCATGTTCTGGTTTCTTAGAGCTCTTTTCTTCTATTTTAATGTGGTGTGTACCTTATTTTCGTTTCAGTAAGGGTCTTTGGCAGTAATGCCTTTCTTACCCATTGGAATGATTCTTAATAGGTATTTCTTGCACATTAACAGATTGCAAAACAGGCATATTAGGGGAGCATAAAGACTAATTTGTAAGTTAAGCCAGAAAGAAGGTATTCTGTAGGAATATAGTGGGAGCAGGGGGAGGAGCAGGCAGTCTTAAAAGATTCAAATTTTTTTCATAGTCAGTAGTTAGAAATTTTAGGCATGTTTTTCAACTTCATTTTTCTAAATAAAATGGGTTAAGTCCTTTTTTATTCTAATGTCCTACCAAGTATGTATATGATATTATAGTAGTATCAGACGTTAAAAAAAATTTGTCCAAAATAAAGTTGTGAACTTTCTAAGTTCTTGTCATTCATGTACAGACTTCCTAAAGTGCTGCATTCTTATCATGTTTTTCAGTATGCAAATATGCTTGCCATAAGAAATGCTGTCTGAAAACCACAGCCAAGTGCTCTAAAAAGGTAAGAAATTATCACCTATTAGTAATAAATAACAGATCTATTGATCTTTTCTGCCTTGTGAAAGAAATCAAGTCCTCATTGATGGTTTTGTAGAGTAGTGATTTTCAAACTTTTTGACCACAAATCACAGAAATAGTTTATGTCATGATCCACCATATATATATATATATATATATATATATATATATATATATATATATATGTTATACAAACATATATATATGTTTGTATAATTGAATTGATTTTTCTGGAACTATATTTACCTTTACTACTTGGGAGAGCTACTAAACTGGTTTCACTGGTGACAGTTTATTAAAACACTGCTTTTAAAGATTTCCTACTTCATTAAATACTCATAAGTCTTCCTAGGAATTGTTTTGAAAGTGGTAGGCTGTAACTAAAGAGTTTAACATGAATAGCAAAATCCACCAGCCCATTGGTGTTTTTACATATTTCTACTTGGATACACAGACAGAGATCTAAAAGATACTAAACATGTACTCTAATACTTTATGTTCAAGGAAGCAATGATTTTTTAAAGATTTCAGGCTTATATTGATATATAATCATATTTTTTACTTATTAGTCATATACTGACTGTCGTGACAATGCTGTGCAAATCTGAACTATAATATAAATGTGTGTGTGTTGTTTATAGTCCATGTAGACAATTTGCATCTGTTCCAAATTAGTAGACAAATTATGACAAGGTACATCAAGAAATTTTATTCAAGTCTTAAAATACAGTGAAGGTGGGACATTTGCTTCCAGCTAAGTTGGAATAGCTTGTGGGAGACTAATATCTATGCTGAGAACATCTGAAGAAAATGTTGCTGCATATCAGAGAGCTGCCCAGGCAGATTGGGCTCTTGGGGTGTAGATCTAGGAGAGAAGATAATTGCAGAGTGGTGAATCTATGTCTGTGAGATTTTTTTTTGTCCTATTAGGAATTTGTCAATATTTGCTGTAGGACAAGAAACCAAGGTTCTGGGTAGAGGGCCACATTCAAGAATTAAAGAAGTCAGCAAAATTTTCAGGAATCTCATAGAGCTATGGAGACAAAAGTTGGAGTTTGGGATTGCCAGGACTTGAGGGATCATGATCCAGACATAACCCTGAAATTTAGTAGGCATTCTCTCAAGACATTTTCTGAATTCTTAAGCTACATGGGGTAAAATGCCAAGAAGCTAAATAGGAAAAAAAGATTAGATTTTTCTGTAGTTTCACATTACCAAGGAAAGAAAAATTGGAGTTGTAATGATCCACCTTTAAACAGGGACCCTAATGAATCATTGATAGGCAGGACTTTATAAAACCTGAAAACTAGCTTTGAGACAGTCCATGATTAGATTAAGACAATTCATTCCTTAATTTGGCTACCAAGAGAGGATTGGGGTGAATCCTCTCCTAAGAGAGAAAACATCATCCAAAGTTTTATAATTTGTTTATATATAATTTCAGATATTAAGAAGTGAGACTGAGAAAAGAACAAATAGACAATATCAGTAGACTCATAGATGACCCAGTTGCTGAATTATCAGACATGTATTTAAAATATTTTAATATGTTGAAATAATATATAAAAATAAAATGTCTTTTTTATCAAAAAATGGGAAATACACATTGAAAACAGACAAATGGAGATTCTAGAAATAAAAAATGCAGTTGGAATTATAAATTCAAAAAATGGGCTTAACAGCATGTTGGTCATAGGAGAAGAGAAGATTGGTGAATTGAAAGATAAGTTAGTAGAAACATCCAACACAGAGAGCAAAAAAAGAATGGGGAAATACAGAAATAAACATGATGTACAGGAAAGGATGAAAGATTCTTAAGTGTGTGTAATAGAAGTTTAAGAAGAAAGGAAGAACAATGAGGGAAAAGCAGGATTTTAAGAGACAAGAGCCAACACATCAAGTCAGTGGTTCATAAACCATTTTTAACCTAAAATGGGCTATATGCAAAGAAAGCCACACCAGATGCACAATGCTCCAAGTGAAAGAAAAAGAAACTTCTTAAAAATAGTCAAAGGGGGGAAGAAACGGTGCTAAAGGAGCAGTGAGAAAGACTGACAACTGACTTCTTGACAGAGGAGTGCCTGGTATATTTTAAGTGTTTTAAGAAAATAAAGCTCAGAATTCTGTACCCAGTGACAATAGCCTTCAAAAGTGAAAATGATATGAAGACATTTCCAAACAGGGACTCAAAATTTGTCACCAGCTGACCTGCACTAAAAGTCGTACTAAAGGAAGTACTCCAGGCAGAAGAGGCATTATCTTGGACAGAAACAGAAATGTAGAAAAGAGTGAAGAGAAATGCAAAGAGTAAATATTTGTAAATTTAAATGAATATTTACTAAAAACATAATGTCTTGTGGCACTTAAAATTTAGAGTTGACCCTTGAACAACAGAGGTTTGAACTGCATGGGTCCATGTACATGGATTTTTTTTTTTTTTTTTTTTTAAATAAAAACAGTTCTAGGGGCGCCTGGGTGGCTCAGTGGGTTAAAGCCTCTGCCTTCAGCTCAGGTCATGATTCCAGGTTCCTGGGATCAAGCCTGGAGCCCCTTATCCGGCTCTCTGCTCAGCCGGGAGCCTACTTCCTCCTCTCTCTCTCTGCCTGCCTCTCTGCCTACTTGTGATCTCTCTCTGTCAAATAAATAAATAACATCTTTTTAAAAACAAAAAAAGTTCTATAAATGTATTTTCCTTTTGATTTTCTTAATAACATTTTCTTTTTTTTTTTTTTAAGATGTTATTTATTTATTTGACCGAGAGAGAGAGAGAAAGAGAGAGAGGTCACAAGTAGGCAGAGAGGCAGGCAGAGAGAGCGGGGGAAGCAGGCTCCTGACACGGGCCTTGATCCCCAGGACCCTGAGGTCATTACCTGAGCCGAAGACAGAGGCTTAACCCATTGAGCCACCCAGGCACCCTTAATAACATTTTCTTTAGCTTACTTCATTGTGAGAATACAGCGTATAATGCATGTAACATTGAAAAATGTGTTAATTGACTGTTTATAAGTAAGGTTTCCAGTTTTAGCAATATGCTATTAGTAATTAAGTTTTTGAGGATTCAGAAGTTGCACACAGATTTTTGACTGCACAGGGAACTGGTGCCCTTAACTCCCACATGGTTTAAGGGCAAACTGTGTATAGAATTAAAATACCTGACAACAACACCACAAAAAGTAGTTGGGTAAATGGAGTTAAACTACTCTAAGGTCCCTGGGTTATCTGAGAAGTGGTTAAGGTGTTAAAAATATATTCAACTTAATGGGCGCCTGGGTGGCTCAGTGGGTTAAAGCCTCTGCTTTTGGCTCGGGTCATGATCCCAGGGTCCTGGGATCAAGCCCCGCGTCAGGCTCTCTGCTCCACAGAGAGCCTGCTTCCTCCTCTCTCTCCCTGCCTGCCTCTCTTGCCTACTTGTAATCTCTGTCTGTCAAATAAATAAGTAAAATCTTTAAAAAAAAAAAACAAATAAAAATATATTTGACTTAAATATGTTACAGATATTTGTTGTAGTAACCACTAATAGAATAACAAATTAAATATATATCTTAAAAGCTAATAAAGATGGGAGAATGGAAAAATTTAAAAAATACTTGATTAATGTAAACAAAGACAAGATATGAGAGAACAAATGAATTAGGTCAGTAAAGAAAATACATAGATTGGTAGGTGTAAGTCCAAACATATTGGTGATTACTCTAAATGTTATTAGGCAAGATACTTCCAACTAAAAGACTAGGTTAAAACCAGCTGAAAATTCTCAAATGATATGCTATTTACAAGCAACATACTTAAATATAAAGATACAGAAAGGTTAAAAGTAAAAGGATAGATATAGCATGCAAAGACTAACCAGTAGGAAGGTAGTGTAGCTTTACTAAGATTAAGGTGTATTTTAGGGCAAGAAACATTGCTTCAGATGAAGGTGTTTCATAGTGTTAAAATGGTCAACCCATCAGGGTGATCTGAAAATTCTAATTTTAGAAAAGTCTTAACATTATTGCTTCAATACCTGATGGAAAAAATTTAGTAAGGATATAAATGCTACAAAAAACAAGATGGGGCGCCTGGGTGGCTCAGTGGGTTAAGCTGCTGCCTTCGGCTCAGGTCGTGATCTCAGGTCCTGGGATCGAGTCCCACATCGGGCTCCCTGCTCGGCAGAGAGCCTGCTTCCCTCTCTCTCTCTCTGCCTGCCTCTCTGCCTACTTGTGATCTCTCTCTGTCAAATAAATAAAATCTTTAAAAAAAAAAAAGATGAAAAAACTTGAACTAGTTGATGTGTATTGAACCCTACATCTTACTACTGCGTGAATACAGTCTTTTCAAGTGCACATGGAACATTTGAGAAAATTGATCATATGTTGGGTCAAAAAGCAAGTCCCTACAAATTTCAGAGAGTTGAAAATACTGAGAGTACAGTTTTTGACCAGAATGAAATTAAGCTTTAAATTAACATAAAGATAACTAGACAGTCCTCAAGTATTTGGAAATTTAAGCTTGACTCTAGGGGAACCAGGAAGATGGAGCCCTCACATTTAAAGAGACAGAATAACAAACAGTCCTGCTGAGATACAGCATAGTTTTTTGAAAAATGCCTGGAGTATTAGCAAGGTGAATTCAACAATGCATTAAAAAAGTCATCCACCATGATCAAGTTGGACTTATTCCTGGGATACAGGGTTGGTTCAGTATTTGCAAATCAATTTGATATATCACATCTGTAAGAGAAAGTGTAAAAACCATATGATCATTGCAATAGATGCAGAAAAAATTTGACAAAGTATCCCATCCATTCATGATAAAAAACCTTCAATAAAGTAGGTTTGGGGGGGGTACATACCTCAATGTAATAAAGGCCATATATGAAAAACCCACATTTAACCTATACTCAATGGGGAAAAACTGAGAGCTTTTCCTATAAGGTCAGGAACAAGACAAGAATGTCCATATTCACCACTTCTATTCAACATGATATTGGAAGTCCTTGTCACAGCAATCAGACGAAAACAAAAATGAAGGGCATTTTCCCAAGCAGTACATGCAGATGGCCATCAGACATAGGAAAAGATGCTCAGCATCACTCACCATTAGGGAAATGCAAATCAAAAGCACATGAGATATTACCTCATTCCCATCAGAATGGCTAAAACTGAAAAAAAACCACAAGAAATAACAAGTGTTGCCGAGGATATGGATAAGAAGAAACCCTTGTACAATGTTGGTGGGAATGCAAAGTGGTGCAGCCACCTTGGAAAACAATATAGTGTTTCCTCAAAAAGCTAAAAATAAAATTACCACATGATCCTGTAATTCCCCTACTTTGTATTCCCAATGAATATGAAAACATTAATTCAAAAAGGTATATGCACCCCTGTGTTTATTGCAGTATTATTTACGATAGCCAAATTATGGAAGCTACCCAAGTGGCCATTGATAGATGAACAGATAAAGAAGATGTGTGGTATATATACACAATGGAATATTACTCGGCCATGAAAAATGAAATCTTGCCATTTGCAACAACAATGGATGGGTCTAGAAGGTATAATCCTAACTCTGAAGTAAGAAAAAGACAAGTACCATATGATGTAAAATTTCAGAAACAAAACAAGGAAAGAAAAAAATAGACAAACCAAAAAACAGACTTTTTTTTTTTTAAGATTTTACTTATTTATTTGACAGAGAGGGAGAGAGATCACAAGTAGGTCGAGACTCAGGTAGAGAGAGAGAGAGGAGTAAGCAGGCTCTCTGCTGAGCAGAGAGCCCAATGCGGGGCTCGATCCCAGGACCCTGAGATCATGACCTGAGCTGAAGGCAGAGGCTTTAACCCACTGAGCCACCCAGGTGCCCCCGAAAAACAGACTCAAATATACAGAACAAACTGATGGCTACCAGAGGGGAGCTTGGTTGGGGTATGGTAAGATAGGTGAAGAGGCTTAACTGTACACTTACCATGATGAGCACTAAGTAATGTATAGAATTGTTGAATCACTATATTGTACACCTAAAAGTAATGTAGCAGTGTATGTTAATTATACTATAATTAAGATTAATAAGAAAAATTTTCTCCCTAAAAAAAACATGAAGTGGTATAATTCACATTGAACAAATAAAAAATATTAAAGAGGAAAAACACTAGATAAAATTCAAAACTCACTCATTCAAACAAACCAACAAAAAATAATCTACCACACAGTGGGAGAATGCATTTGCAATTCATTTATCCATCTTGGATCTACAGTATCTAAAAAGCACCTAAAAATCAGTAAAAAAGGGTAGTCAGCTGTGTAGAAAAATGAGCACATGGCTTAAGCAAGCACTTGACAAAAGACCAATAAACATGAAAAGGTTTTAATCATCAGGGAAATACAAATTGAAACTATAGTGAGATATATACCCACTTGAACGGCTAAAATGAAAAATGTCCTAACAAGGTTGTAGAGCAGCCTGGACTTTAATACATTACTGGCAAGAGTATAAGTTGGTGTAAGTAATCTTAAAGTTACTTGGCAGTCCTTATCAAATCTGAACATAAGGATTTCTGATGACTGAGGAGTACCACTCCCAGATACATACCCAACAAGTATACATAGATGTTTGTGCCAGAAGACAAAAGAGAGCGTTCATATCAATTCCAACCTATCCCCAAACTAGAAGAAAAATAATGTCCATTAGCAGTAGAATGTATAAGTAAATTATGGTATAAAAAAATTATGGTATATGGTTGACTCTTGAACGACATGCCCCATACAGTGGAAAATCTGTCTATAACTTTTGACTCCCCCCAAAACTTAACTACTTATATAGCCTACTGTTGTTGATTAACACATATTTTGTAAGTTATATGTATTATATACTGTATTCTCACCATAAAATAAGTTAGAGCAAAGAAAATGTTAAGAGAATTATAAGGAAAGAAAATACATTTGCAGGGCTGTATTTATTTATTTTTAAAGCTTATATTTATTTACTTGAGAGGGAGGGAGTTCAAGTAGGATGGGGAAGTGCAGAAGGAGAGGGACAAGCAGACTCCCACTGAGCAAGGAGCCTGATATGACATCATGACCTGAGCCAAAGGCAGAAGCTTAACCAGTTGAGGTACCCAGGTGCCCCATACTGTATTTATTGAAAAAAATCTACATATAATTGGACATGTATGGTTCAAGCCTTGTTCAAGGGTCATCTATTTATATAATGGAATACTATATGAGCTTTAACTATTTTTACTCACAGACATGATGTTGAAGCCAGAAACTAAAGAGCACATACCATATTATTTTATTTATATAAAGTTCAAGAATGGATGAAGGTAACTCATGGTATACATATTATATGAAACCATTAATATAATGTTCAAAAGTAGGTAAAACTAATTTCTACTGATAGGAGTACATATGCTGGTTATTTGTGAAAATACATAGTGGCTGGGATGGTTTTGAGAATTTCATACTGCTGGTTGTATTCTGTTTCCTGACTTGGGTCCTGATAACAAGTATGCATCAACTTTGTCAAAGTCTATCAAGCTGTACACTTATAGTTTGTATACCTTTCTGTATGTATGTCATACTTCAATGAATTTTTATTTAAAATATATAAGGTAGTTTAGAGGGAAAATAACTATAAAAACATGTTGGGCTTTTTTGTGTTTTTTTAAAGGATTTTTATTTATTTATTTGACAGAGTAATAGGGAGAGAGTACAAGTAGGCAGAGCAGCAGGCAGAAGTAAAGGGAGAAGCAGGCTTTCCACTGAGCAGGGAGCCCAACACGGGGCTCGATCCCAGGACTCTGGGATCATGACCTGAGCCGAAGTCAGCTGCTTAACTGACTTGAGCCACCCAAGCGCCCCACGTATATTGTTTTTTACAAAGAAGACTCAAATCTTTTTTCAGTTGAAAATAGTGAAATTAATTTCTCTTAATTTTAAGAAATAGAATTTTTTAACATGTTTGCCTTAAATTAGTTGGTTTCAAATCAAATGATTAAAAAAAATTTTTAATACCCTCCAGTATTTTGGTTTCTTTTTGCTTTCACAGATCTTAATTGACATTCCTAATGCTCTGGGGATAGCCATAACATTTAAATAAATAAATTATGTATGTGTATATGTATGCATGTTTATGTCACAGTAACAGCAAGAAGTTTGAAGTTTGTTTTAATCATTGCAGTGAGCGGTATTTCTTTAACAGTTTATTGAGCATTTGCCACATATCAGATACTGTACTATGTGTCTTCATCTGTTACTTAATCTTTATAAGAATGCTGTGAGGGAAAAAATGATAATTCTATTGCAAATATGAAATTATATAAGTAACCTAATATAGTGACAAGACAAAACTTTAATTTGCATCCTCTAAGTTTCCTTTCTCTTCTACCTCAGACCTGGAGAAACTTTTCAGAGATACTGCTTTATATTAAGATTACTTAACATGCTTCAAGTAGACATGCTATTAATTCTCTTAAGAATTAAGCTCTGGAATGCAGAGTATATATAGGTGAAATTGCATAATAATATAAAACTTATGTCTTCCCTACTTAAAAGTCCCTGCTGCCTTTCTTTAGCTGTCAGGACAAGACCCAAAGTCTGTGCCTTAGTACTTGAAGCCTTTTGTAATCTCTCTGTCTAGTGTTTTCTTATTTTTAGTTCAGCCATATCAGATTACTTATAGTTTGTTTTGCCCAACTTTGTTCTGTGTTTTCTGTGCCCAGAAAGTTCTTGCCCTTTCTTCTTATGTACTGTTTGCTTTCTGACAGATAGGTTAGGCAGGCATCAGGTCTTCTCAAGGTCATCAGTAGTTACCCAGCCCAATCCTTCCCAATCCAGTTGTTTTACATCCATGGTTCCATATTACCTAATAAATCTGTTGTTACTGTATACTTATCACCACGCATTAACACTTCTAGTCTTAACACTAGTCTTAGGGTGAAGACTATCTTCTCTTACTTGATTTTGTTTTCCTGTTATGTAGCACATAAATGACAAATGTACTAACATAAGACTGAAGGGGAAATTAGGATCAATTCAAGCAATATCTTGAATGTTAGACTTAAGAATATTTACACTTTATTTTGATATATACTAGTTAACCACTAGTTTTTAGGAAACTAGATTATATATACTATGCAGTATATTAAAAGGGGAGAAAATGGATGTGGGGAAATTCACCAAGAAGCTGTTGGAAATCGTCCAAGTGGGCGGTCATATAAGTTTGAAATAGGGTGGTGGCAATAGAATAGAAAAGAAAAAATAGGGTGTGCTGACTGACCACAAGAACGTGGCACTGATTGATTGAGGACTAAAAGGAGAGAATGTGTGTTGTGTAGAGAAGGAGAATGACGCAGGAGAAGGAACAGACAAAAAAGATTTACAAAAAAGATTTCAGTCTCAGAGGTAATACCTGGCGTTTTTCTTTTTTGTGAATTACTTCAAATAATCTTCAGGATAGGTCTTTTGCAGTTGAATAAGCTATAATTAGTAAGATTATGTATGATATCAGATACACTATTAAAGTAAATAAGAAAAGTCTCGAACACGAATTGTGGGCCAATCTGTGTGCCTCTGCCTTTAGCTATGATATCGTTGTTCAGTTAAACGTCCCTAAAGTTTACATGAACATTGAAGCATTCTTAAGCATCAGAAATTACTTACAGTTCTAATTCATATCAAACCAGACTTTCTCGCAGTACTTGGTAAATGTTTAGCATACAAAGTCTATCCCCTTTCTCCATTGTCCAAATCCCAACTTTACATGAAGAGCTTTTTAAGAGGAAGGGAAACAGTAACCTGTTGCCGCTGCCTTCATTCTCTATCCCATTATATTTTGAGTGGATTCCTGATGGGAAAGGATTGAAGCTAACCTCTGACTTGAGATATATTGTCAGTATTAACCATAATTCCCTTTAGCTCCAACTCTTAAAACTATGCTCATGAAACTTCAGGGAAATAAAAAGTAGTTCCTCATAAATAACTGGTTAAACACATTTAAAGATGTTTGAATGTATTTGGAAACAAAAATTTATCTTCCATTTAGTATGATCCAGAGCTGTCATCTCGACAATTCGGGGTTGAATTGTCCCGTTTGACCAGTGAAGAACGAACTGTTCCTTTAGTGGTGGAAAAGCTCATAAACTACATTGAAATGCATGGACTGTACACAGAAGGGATTTATCGAAAGTCTGGTTCAACTAATAAAATCAAGGAGCTTCGACAAGGTCTAGATACAGGTAAGATGGTGCTCTTCAAATCAAGACCAAATGGTTTTATTTAAATAGATCTTGTCATGCTTTTCAAGTTTTCATTACATGTTATTTTTTTGCATCCAGAAGAATGCCGTCTTTTCTGTGGTGCTTATTATTCATTTTGTGGCTTTCTAAAAATCTTTGTTTTTGTGTGGTCAATTTCGCAAATATATATTGAGTGTATCATTTGTACAAGGCACTGTTAGGTACTTGACATAGCTCTCATTTAAATTCTTAACAATTTGGTAAGATCATGGTATCCGTAATTTAAAAAAGAAATTTTAGCTTCAGGGAAATTAAATGATGATCTGTTGATGATGATGTAATGTGCTGATTTTTTATGCTAATCTTCACAACAGTCCTGTGAATTAGGGATTATTATTCCTGTTTACAGAGAAAGAAACTGAGGCTTACAGAGTTTCTTGCCCGAAGACTCACCACCAATAAGTGATGAAGCTGGGATTTAACCCCAGATGTTCTGAATTCATAATCTAAACTCCCGCCTATTAATCTTTCTTACTCTGACTTCAAGTGTCTTTCTGATGCATGTTCTCACCTTCCTACATTCATGGCAGAGTTATTTAAACTGTTAATTAGTGGATTGAACATGTACCTGTGTAGAGCTGTAGCCCAGCCCTCAAATGTATATGCAGGAGTTGGGACTTTGGTGTCATTGTCAACTTCTACTCTTTATTACTATAGGGAAGGAATATATTTTGTTGTTGTGTTTTTTGGTTGTTGCTTTTTTTAAAGATTTTATTTATTTGAGAGAGAGCAAGAGGGAGCAGGGGAGGGACAGAGGGAGAAGCAGACTCCCTGCTGAATACAACTCTGGGATCATGACCTGAGCCAAAGGCAGACGCTCAACGTATTTGAGCCACCGGCACCCTGTATTAGATTGTTTTGAATCACACTTACATACAGAGTTTGTCTCTGTGTCTCCAAAAGCTACCCACATGCTTTTTCCTTATAGTTTTTTGTTTTGTTTGTTTTTTTTTTAAAAGATTTTATTTACTTATTTGATAGAGATCACAAGTAGGCAGAGAGGCAGGCAGAGAGAGAGGAGGAAACAGGCTCCCTGCTGAGCAGAGAGCCCGATGCGGGGCTCGATTCCAGGACCCTGGGATCACAACCTAAGCCGAAGGCAGAGGCTTTAACCCACTGAGCCACCCCGGCACCCCTGTTTTGTTTTGTTTTTTAATGAGCAAACCAGGGAGAGATTAGTCAGTATGAAAATAACAACACAAAATGCCTGGTAAAACTCAAGCAGGACATCCTGTCTACCAGAGATTCCATCTACTCTAGTTTTTGTGTTTTTTTTAAAGCTTTTTTATTTATTTATTTGACAGACAGAGATTACAGGTAGGCAAGAGAGGCAGGCAGAGGAGGAAGCAGGCTCTCCGCGGAGCAGAGAGCCCGATGTGGGGCTCGATCCCAGGACCCTGGGATCATGACCTGAGCCGAAAGCAGAGGCTTTAACCCACTGAGCCACTCAGGCACCCCTCATCTACTCTAGTTTAAAGGCAGTTGACAACAACTCGTCTCTCTTGTACCTTGTACTCAGCACAAGTAAAAAATCATTCATCCTATATCCTCCCAATCATTTCTTTTGTATAACCTTAGGGAGTTTATAAGTGAAAACAGAGTAAGAGAGTAAAAGTATGTTCATTACATTTCCTATGTTCACTTATTACTGTCCTTTCACCTTTAAAAATGACTTAAAATTAGCGTTACTTTTAGAAAATGTCTTCTGGGCCTTCTTCCCAGCTACTGTCCAGAACATTGCTACTCAAAACATGGCTCACAGATCAGTCCACAGTGTAAGTACAGAAACTAAGAGCAAGCATTTAGGAACATTTATAGTGGTATTTAACAGTTATTTAACATGAAAGCATATGATATTTTATTTTACATACCTGTCAGTCTACAAGAGATTTGGAAAAAAAAACCCTGTTCCTTGACCACAGTTAGAGGTGCTGTTACAAAGCATGGAATTAGATCGTAGAAGATACTAGTTTGATTAAGAACATGAAGGCTTCTTTTGGTGCTGATAGTTTTGAAAGTGAATTATTTGAAACTCTTTTATGTTTGGGCTTTGTTTAACTCATGTCTCTAAATAGATGCTGAGAGTGTAAACCTGGATGACTATAACATACATGTCATTGCAAGTGTATTCAAACAGTGGCTTCGTGATTTGCCCAATCCACTTATGACCTTTGAGCTCTATGAGGAATTTCTTCGAGCTATGGGTAAGCACAGGCCTCCTGGATTCGAGGGAAGGCCTACACTTGAGAAAGGAACGTTGTCTTTATTATAAATTATTTAGCCATTCTCTAATGGTTTAGTCCATATAGATTCAAAAGTAAGCTTTTGACAGTCAATACAGAACTTAATGGTGTATTCTCATCGAGCCAAATACTGAGTTTTGAGAGATTCATTAAAATGCCAGTCTCCTTAAAGTTTTCTGAGTAAGTCACTTCATTGCTTCTCACAAAGAGGTTTCAGTACTAACAAGGGCTGGCTTATGTTCATTTACATTGCAAATCTAGGCAAGAACTCTGCTGCCTATTTTATGCCAACCCTACCAGGTGATGGAGTTTGGTTTTTCAGAGCTGCAGATATGTAGAATATTGCTGGAGGCCTGCCTCAAAGTGTTTAGGCCCTGAGGCATGACTTCCCAAATTCCCATAAGACCAATTTATAAATTGCCTGGCAGTTAATTACTAGGGAATCGGTCTGCCACAAAATGTCTAAAAGAACTAGGACATCTCTTTCCCTTTGCTCTAATAAGGATTACTGGGATATAGATTAAAACTCATGAGACTGCTTAATGAATACAGAATTCAAGCAAAGGAAGATTAGTGGTAACGGAGCTGCTCTTTTCCTGCCGTACAGGTACACCTGCCTCTCCTAAAACTTTAAAATTTATAATCAGGCTTCCCTACTACCTATCTGTTCAGGAGGAAGATGTAGCATAAGAGAGGGGATATTCAATCTTACTGGCTGTCCTTAATCTTTTTAGGCCTTCAGGAGAGGAAAGAAACAATCCGTGGTATATACTCTGTGATTGACCAGCTCTCCCGAACTCATCTAAATACACTGGAACGCCTTATCTTTCATCTCGTCAGGTAATTTCAAGGAGCAAGGGAATGTATAATCGTTTTCCTTGGATTCTTTCCAGTGAGTGAAGAAATCCTTCATTTGGAAAACTGACAGATCTTCTTTTTCCTGTTTATAAAGTTAATGCCTCATGGAACTAGAGGGTATCATGCTTAGTGAAATAAGTCAATCAGAGAAAGACAACTATCATATGATATCCCTGATATGAGGAAGTGGAGATGCAACATGGGGGACTAGGGGGGCAGAAAAAGAAGAAAAGAAACAAGATGGGATTGGGAGGGAGACAAATCATAAGTGACTCAATCTCACAAAACAAACTGCGGGTTGCTGGGGGAAGGGGGTCGGGAAAAAGGGGTGGGGTAATGGACATTGGGGAGGGTATGTGCTATGGTTAGTGCTGTGAAGTGTGTAAACCTGGCGATTCACAGACATGTACCCCTGGGGATAAAAATTTGTTTATAAAAAATAAAAATTTTTTAAAAAAAGTTAATGCCTCAAACAGGTGCTTACAGCTTTCAATTCCTTGGAGCAGAAATCCTCAGCTGAGTTGGACTGTTGGGCAAGGACTTCTCTGCCCTATTTGAGCCATGTCACAACTTCAATCTCATGGTGACTCTGTGTAGCCTAGCCTGTTCTCATTCCTGAACTAGAAAGTAGAAAAGAGGTATATGTCTTGATAAAATGTAATTCATAGGAGGTGGGGTTTAGAGAATTGACTGACCAAAGAGACTTCAGGATGGTCTCTCTACTCTGAGTATAAATATCTGCAGTGGTTGGGAAGAGAGCCATCCTTATTTTGATTAGATAAATCTCTGGTAAATATTACATAAGTGTTAGATATCTGATATGACTGTCTGAGAATGCCTTATAGTCTCTACTCTGGATTCTTCAGATACTCTGCGGCAGATGTCGTATATCTTCTCTCATGTCCTTTGCCTACATCCTTACTGCTTTCTCTTTTAATCTCCACTTATGTGATTTTTTTTATTCCTTAGGATTGCTCTACAGGAAGAAACTAATCGAATGTCTGCTAATGCTTTGGCCATTGTATTTGCCCCCTGCATTCTTCGATGCCCTGATACCATTGACCCACTACAAAGCGTGCAGGACATCAGTAAGACTACCACGTAAGGCCAGTTACTATCACCTCCACAAGACCCCAGGGACTTCTGAGTCACTGTAGCCACTTTATCCAGATATCAAACATAGTGAATGATTTCATAAGTTCAGATGTTTTTTAAGAAGGTTACTAGGCACTGTTGGGTTTTCTCATGCTGAGGATGAAAAATTGCTTTAGATTCTCTTCAGCTGGGGGCGCCTGGGTGGCTCAGTGGGTTGAAGCCTCTGCCTTAGGCTCAGGTCATGATCCCAGGGTCCTGGGATCGAGCCCCACATGGGGCTCTCTGCTCAGCAGGGAGCCTGCTTCCTCCTCTCTCTCTGCCTGCCTCTCTGATTACTTGTGATCTCTGTCTGTCAAATAAGTAAATAAAACTTAAAAAAAAAAAAAGAAGATTCTCTTCAGCTCGACATCATTTGGTTTGAAGGGTCTTTTTAAATTTAGCTTTTCTTTAGGAATGCTTATAGTCTCTAAAAATATTTTCAAATTCCATTTTACCAAATTACATATACTTTGTTTCTTCCTATAATTTAGTCTAACTGGCTCTGAATCCCTTTGGCCTTAGTACTTCAGTATTTCTGTATTTCACTTCAGCCTGTTTTTATGGACCTCTGCTTTCCTTCTAGAGTAATGGTTCTCAACCTTGGCTACAAAAGGAGGTTTAAAAAATCCTGGTCTTTGTGTCCTATCCCTAGAGAGTCTAATTTAATTAATCTGGGGTGTAGCCTGGACATTGCAACTCATAATTGCTTCTCAGATGGATACTGAAGTGCAGCCAAATTTGTGAACCACCATTATATAAACCTTGTATTAGAGCTCATAAAATAAAAAATGTTGATTTTTCTTTCATCCTCCAAACGTCTGTCACATTTAACTGAAAAGCAGTCTGGGAGGGCTATACTTTATTTGACTTGCTTCAGCTCTTAACAGTTTTTTTCTTTTTCCTCCTATTTCAGCTGTGTGGAGCTGATTGTTGTAGAACAGATGAATAAATACAAGGCTCGTCTCAAAGACATCAGTAGCTTGGAATTTGCTGAGAATAAGGCAAAGACCAGGCTGTCACTGATTCGTAGATCAATGGTAAGATGTAAGATGTGGAATTCAGGGGAAAGTGGGAGCCTTCCTGAAGGTTTTAAGTGTGCATTTATGGTGTAAAGAGAGATTATTCTCCAAATCTTTTTCACATGGAACAGTAAAAAGAAACCACTCTTCCCAGGGTACTATGGATGCCTTATGTTTGATCTTTTAGTCCTTATATGTACAGAATATATGCAGTTAAATGTGTAGAATTTTTAAAATCAAGTATTTGGATAAAATGTGGTTTAATAATCTGTCCCGTTTTCTTTTTCTGTCCTTCCTATGAAACCTATCCTGACTTTTCCTCTACTTCCTTCCACCATCTGTTCCCACCCTCAACCATGTCACCTTTGATGTTCCTGCCAGTACTTCTGCGATGTAAAGAACTTAATCATATCCAAGGATGTGATTCATAAGGAAATGGAATTCCATCTATGAGTACACTGTTATCAAATAAACATTTTTAAGTTTATTGTTAGATTGTTAGGTTTTGGGAAAAGCCTTGCAAAAATGATCATTTATTTTCTCCATTTGCCCACTTTCCCATTTAACATCTTCCTTTGTAGCCAGTGACCCATATATAGACAATGTCAGTTCTTAATGACCAACCATCAGTAGGGTCTGGATAACTGGAAAACTGCTGCTGCCTTGAAGTTTAATCATTTGCTTTCCCTCCCCTCAACTGTAAAACAAAACTGTGGTAATGAAGACCCAGTCCGATCCCCAGTAAATCTCTCAAGAAGAACAGTCTTCCCTGTCATCATGTGCATGCTTTTCTAGGGACCCAGCAATGCTTCATCCATATCTTCATGATTTATACTTAGATTAAAATAACTCTGTTTCTTTGTTTAGTACTTAAACTGCCTGGCACAGAATAAATCCTAACAAATATGTCAATTGATTAAATTAGTGAAGGGTCTTCTCTAAAAACAAGCATAAACATTGAATTTTTCAGGCAATAAAGGTATTAAGTGAAGTTAATTGTAGGACATTATTTGAAAATCTTTTTCTTACAAAATGAAAACAGAGACCCCATTTAAAAGTGAAACCCTGTCTGGTAGTCTGAATTTTCAGGAGCTCAGTTCTAAGAGGCCCAATTTAGAAGAAGAAGGGGAAGAGGCCTTTTATTCTAATGCTACTTTTCAAAGCAGCTAGACATACGGTGCTTTTTTTTTTTTTTTTTTTTTAATTTTTAAACTGGTGCTTCAGAAGACGGATATATATGGTCCTCTGAAAGATTAAACCTTCTCTTTTAATGAGGCAATGACATGTACATTCTAACCTTCTGCTTTCCTTTTCATGTCCTTCCTAATCCAGAAACCTGTACTAATTGCAGTTAGATTTATGAGCATTACCCGCAGTTCAGTCTCGGTATGTATTAATATTGCAATGTGTCACAGCCACTTTACATTATTGTCTCTCATCCATCTAGGAGTTGTTCTGCTCTGTCTATCATCCATGCCTGTCCACCCTCCATGTACAGCCCCCGTTAGGTCCCACTTCCTGACCAGCCTTCACTTGTTTTTCTCCTACTCTCTTTCTTTAGAATCTTCACTTGTCTTCCTCTGTATCATGCAGTTGAACAGTGTCCATTTACAATATACTAGTTTTTGCTCTTTGTCAGATAAGCCACTTTATGGATTTCTTCTTTGGTTGAATCATTAAAAGGTGAACATTGAAAGCATTAAGGTATCAAATTAATTTCTGCTCAAGAACTTTATTCTTATCCGTCTCCTTCTCTTTATTACTTGAAATACCTATTGCTACTTGTAGCATCCTCCATCGTTAGTAATGCTTATTTGTCCATTCCTATCTGTGACTTTGATGGTGAGTTCCCAAACATAGAAGTATGGCTCTTACCTGCTTACCGTTTTTCAGAAAGAACAGCAAATGGTAGTGAGAAAATTGATAAGACTGGTTCTAGGCTTATATTTCATAGTATAATAGAGCTCATACCCAGATTTAAGAACACCAGTATATATGGAAACTAATTTCAGAGGCTATCCATCTGTTGGTAACCAGTTCATTGAGGATCTCATTTTGCTGGGATATAAACACCAGCCAGTTTTGCTTTTTACCTAGTAACTGCCTGCCGATTCTACCATGTCTGACTCCCCTTTCTGATGGATGTGCAATTGCCTTTGCAGCTTCTTGTTACTATTCTGCAATGTTTAAATACTCTAATTTCATGCCAGTATTTAAGAATTAGTTGTCTTTGTATTATAACTTGAGTCACAGAGTTGATTCAGTACTCTTACCAGTTTTTCCTAGGACAGTATAGACCTTAATCTGGGGCTGAAAACTTATGAGTGGGTGAGTGGATTCTTTTTATCACACACATCTGCCCTCCCCTTTTCTTGTTGTTTTTCTTCCTGGTGTTAAAACTAGGAGGAGTAATAGTGGAGGCAGAATTCTACATGCTATCCCACTGTTGAGGTGGCAGTCTTCTTTCTTGATTGTTCAACACTGCTGTTCTAGTTCATTGTCAGTAGCCTAAATGTAGGTGAGTGGTAGCTTCCATTTACCCTGCTAAAAGTGAGGTCAGTCCTATCCCATTTTTATAGGCATTGGCAATCCCTTGGAAGATTTGGTTACATCTATGGACTAAACCTGTTTATGGCATTCACACCATGGGACTCTGATGTGTATGTCTTTTTTTTTTTTTTTTTTTTTTTTTTTTTTTTTTTTTTTTTTGCCTCAAGACTTTACAATGAAATCTACCTCCCAGTAGGGCCTGTAGGCACATTGGGGGAAAGGTTACATTTTTCATACTTCTTGGAACCAGGCCTCAGGAACGAGGACATAGTCTTGCCTATGTCTCTACCTGACACATCCCTACCATACTTTCTCCCTATTTCTCTTTTCCCTTATGTATAAGAGGGGCAAATCAGTAATTCATTTGCCTATACAGATAACCAAATAGGCAATGAAAAATGGGTCTGTCTTTCTTTTAGATAACCTCAAACTTTGATTCTCACCCTCTGGATTCAGGTATGACAATAACTTTTTTCTCCAAAGAGGAAGGGAATATCCTGTTTTCATAAACTCGTGTTCCCCTTAAAGTCCAGTAACCTCCTCTTTCTTTTTAACCTTTTTAGATTCACGTTGTATTCATATTGAGGGGAAAGTGTATGATCATTGTTACAGTAGGAGCTGGTTCGGTAAACTAGTACTTCTTACTAAATCCTGAGAGAGTAAGTTGGTACCAATTACATTTGGCTTCTTTTTTTTTTTTTTTAAGGTTTTATTTATTTATTTATTTGACAGAGAGAGAGAGAGAAATCACAAGCAGGCAGAGAGGCAGGCAGAGAGAGGGGGAAGCAGGCTCCCTGCTGAGCAGAGAGCCTGATGCGGGACTCGATCCCAGGACTCTGAGATCATGACCTGAGCTGAAGGCAGAGGCTTAACCCACTGAGCCACCCAGGTGCCCCTACATTTGGCTTCTTAAGCTAAAAGAAGGGATACTTAATTATCCTCAGCTTTTGGCCTTAGCCACAATTTTGGAACAGGAAGAAAAATCCCACTTAAAGTACTGTTGCTTTTGCATTTAGCTGTAGTAAAGGCTGTAAGCTCAGTCTTAAGAACAAGACTGTGTCTAGCACATATTTAGTATTTAGTAAACATCTATGGAATTGACTCTAAGAATTAAAAGAATTAAATCTATGAGAGATAGCAGTGAATTTTTAGCATATCCACTATAAAAAGACTAATCAAAGTCAATAGTGTTGAGGTATTCATAATTCTATTCCATAATTAAATACAGTAGTGACTTTTCTGAAATGTACAGTTAAATGCATTTATGAAAAGTATGTTGTAGTATTGCCAATGTGAGTAGTCACTGGTTTGGGTGTTGAAAGATGAGTAGTAATCTAACAAATGGAGAAAAGAAAGAGGGGAAAGAGACTTCCAGAGGGAAGGAGACTTGAAATAACAATCTGTGAATAGTAACTACCTTGTGTAGCTAGCTAGCACTGGGACAACGGGTAGTGTGAAAGCATCAGAATAATTTGGAAAAGTAGATGGGAACCAGAAGTGCAACATTAAGAATTTTGAATTTGCTGCTTTGAAAGAAAATTTGGGAGCTATGGAAAGATTTTTAAGTAGGGGAGTGTCACCATCAATGTCTTTTAGAAGATAACTGGTAGCATTCTGAAGAAGAATGGATTTGAGATAGGCCAGACTGGCAGTCATATATTAGGTGGGAGGCTCTTGACTCATAAATCACTGAAGTAGGTTGAATCCTGATCAATTGATCTTGAAATGAATTTGAAAATATCTGTCTGCCACCATGCAGAAAGAAGGTCATTAGGTTTATGGAGCATAATCTTTGACTAGGATACTCCCAGACTAGGATTTCGTAATACGATATGCTCGTTGTCTCATCCAGTTATGCCTTTCCTGTAACAAATTGTTTTTTTATTTATTTATGGTATAATTCTAGGCATAAATGTTGATTGAGAACTATTTAAGCTAATATAATATGAAGAATATCATTTGAAATAAATTTGAGTAATCTGTAAAACCTTCACAAATTATTCTCTTGAAAAATGTTATACACAAAGGTTTCCATAACCAAACAAAGTTTGGGATATGATGTGTAGCACTTCCAAAACTTTGACCATGTAATGCTTTTCTTCATAACATACCTAGTTGAACAAGCTTTCTAAGAAAGGCATTTAAAAAAAACAACAACGACGTTCTAATTTTTTAAAGAGAATCAGTTGTTACTTTATTTACTTAGTTTGGAATTTATAAATTGCTCTCTTTTCAAGATTTTACTGCTGGGCTTAAAGTAGCAATGCTTGTGAATTTTGCATATTGTAGGCTTATTAAAGAACTTATCTGCATGCCTCTGTTAGAAATGAGCATACTTTCAGTTCTGTATTAATGTGGATAGGTAGATCTGTGCGGTTAAGCTTTGCAATTGACTATTAAAAAGATGCTAGAAATGTCCCTCCAAACAGTAAGTATTAGTAATTGGAAAACCAAGAATCAGTTGAAAAGTGGCAGCTCATCATTAGTTTGTGTGTGTGTGTGTGTGTGTGTGTGGTTTTTTTTATTTCCATTTTTTAAAATTTCATTTCTTTTCAGCGTAACAGAATTCATAGTTTTACAACACACCCAGTGCTCCATGCAATGCGTGCCCTCCATAATACCCACCACCTGGCTCCCCCAACCTCCCAACCCCCACCCCTTCAAAACCCTCAGGTTGGGACGCCTGGGTGGCTCAGTTGGTTAAGCAGCTGCCTTCGGCTCAGGTCATGATCCCAGCGTCCTGGGATCGAGTCCCACATCGGGCTCCTTGCTCGGCAGGAAGCCTGCTTCTCCCTCTGCCTCTGCCTGCCACTCTGCCTGTGCTTACTCGCTCACTCTCCCACTGTCTCTGAAAAATAAATAAATAAAATCTTTAAAAAAAAAAAAAACCCTCAGGTTGTTTTTCAGAGTCCATAGTCTCTCATGGTTCATCTCCCCCCCCAGTTTCCCTCAACTCCCTTCTCTTCTCCATCTCCCCATGTCCTCCGTGTTATTTGTTATGCTCCGCAAATAAGTGAAACCATATGATAATTGACTCTCTCTGCTTGACTTATTTCACTCAGCATAATCTCTTCCAGTCCTGTCCATGTTGCTACAAAAGTTGGGTATTCATCCTTTCTGATGGAGGTATAATACTCCATAGGGTATATGGACCACATCTTCCTTATCCATTCGTCCGTGGAAGGGCATCTTGGTTCTTTCCACAGTTTGGCGACCGTGGCCATTGCTGCTATAAACATTGGGATACAGATGGCCCTTCTTTTCACTACATCTGTATCTTTGGGGTAAATACCCAGTAGTGCAATTGCAGGGTCACAGGGAAGCTCTATTTTTAACTTCTTGAGGAATCTCCACACTGTTCTCCAGGGTGGCTGCACCAACTTGCATTCCCACCAACAGTGTAAGAGGGTTCCCCTTTCTCCACATTCTCTCCAACACACGTTGTTTCCTGTCTTGCTAATTTTGGCCATTCTAACTGGTGTGAGGTGGTATCTCAATGTGGTTTTAATTTGAATGTTCCTGATGGCTAGTGATTATTATAGCCATTTTTTCATGTGTCTGATAGCCATTTGTATGTCTTCATTGGAAAAGTGTCTGTTCCTATCTTCTGCCCATTTTTTGATATGATTTTCTGTTTCATGTGTGTTGAGTTTGAGAAGTTCTTTATAGATCCTGGATATCAACCTTTTGTCTGTACTGTCATTTGCAAATATCTTCTCCCATTCCGTGGGTTGCCTCTTTGTTTTGTTGACTGTCTCCTTTGCTGTGCAGAAGCTTTTGATCTTGATGAAGTCCCAAAAGTTCATTTTTGCTTTTGTTTCCTTTGCCTTTGG